>CAJHZI010000514.1:2385000-2485000 GCA_905160935.1 Enchytraeus crypticus | reverse complement strand
AGGTCTGGCTTACTGCCTATCAGCTGCTGCACTTTGTCGGTAAGTGTTGACATCATTGGAAGAGTAATTTAGTGTAATCGTTACAGCACTCCAGTTGCTCAACTATCTTAAGTGGGCTTACGCTTCTGCTTAATTAACCCCTTCGCTGGTTAATTTGGATAGCAAGATTTTTGATAAATTAAAATTTGGGCAACGAGACAGAATAGATGACTTCTATTTATTTTGAGCTCTCGTTTGTCTATGGGTTCAAGATGCAAAGTCTATGTCATTGTTCTGCAATTATGCTCTCGATATACATAGCACTTCATTGCTATATATAGAATTCAGTCAATTAATCAGACATTTCATTGAAACCAGTTGGCTTCTGGTCAATGAGTATGCTTATAGCGCATACTAAAGCATTGCACTATTGAATGTCTCAATAGTGCAATGGTTAAGGTTGTAGATAACGTCTTGAAGTTTTAAATGACAGACCCTGAGGTGAATCCAACTCTCGTGGGTTCGAGTCCCGGCCGCGCTGATCTGAGAGTAAAATCTCGGACATTCACTGGACTGGCTACACGGAAAATGGACTAAATTGCCTAACGGATATAACATGTGGTACTAAAAGTGAGAGATATCAACATAGTTGATCATTTCACGATAATGTGTGTTATTATTTATTGTTACTATACAAAAATTGACCTTTAGTAAAATTTAGTCTCGTGTATTTTTCCGATTTTCCTCTTGTATAAGCATAAATTGACTCTTATAAGATTCTTACGGTTTTCTAGTGGTGTCTCAAGTAACCGAATTTCGTTGTGTTATTTTAATGTAACTAAATTTCATTTTTTTAAACTTTATTTACAGCATATGTTATACTTTCCCCGTGTTGTGTCCAGGTTGCTTGAAGAATTGACCAACCGGTGACTGCACGTATCGTAGAAGGCGACTAAAGCATTAAGATCCATACCAACGTCAGAAAGGGTATTTGGTTGGTGGGCGCCTAGGCTCCATGGATTGCTACAAAAAATGTAAACGAATGGAAAAAAGTCTCAAATAGGGGATTGGCTGGTGGTGTGGTGTAGGACAGAGAGGATTTGAGACAGTCTATTTGTATCCCGACCCTGGTTAAACTGGGATTCAAGGGAGGATGATGATGATGATTTACAGCATATGTTACTTCTGTTCAATTGGTTTTTGTTCTAACTCCTTGTCTGTTTTTGTTTGTGTTACTGGTTAATTAGGTAGGTGCCCTAATGAGTGTTCATAATACATATTTTGTGTGCGTATAGGTTTTCTCTCTCTCTTAATCTCTCTCTCAATCTCTCTCTCTCTCATTCCCTCGCTGTCTTTTTTATCTCTGTCGCTATATTTTTCGTTCTCTGTCTTTCTCTCTGGCTTTGTCAGTCTCTCTCTCTTTCTCTCTCTCTCTCTCTCACGCTTTCTCTCTATCTCCGTCACTTTCTCTCTTTCTTTAGTTCTCTCTCGCTATCCCTCTGTCTATCCTTTGCACTCTTTAGATTTTAACGGATCCTATCGTTTACAATCGTTAAGCTGCAGCTGTCTAATGACTGTTAATTGCTCAGGTCACATCAAGCAGGGAGAGACGCTACTGATTCACGCAGCGGGTAGTGGAGTGGGTACAGCAGCCGTACAGCTCGCTCACGACCTCAACACTAGCATCTACGTCACGGCAGGCAGTCAGGAGAAGATTGAGTTGTGCATGAAGCTCGGAGCTACAGGTGGGGTCAACTACAAAGAGGACAATTTTGTGGATCGTATTCGAGAGTTAACGGGAGGTAAATATTTGATAATAGAAACATTTTAGCGTAATTATTAATTAATGATTTTATGAAGCTCACTAGAAAATTAAAACAAATTAAAAATAAAATTAAAAGGGACATAACTATTCTTTGAAGTCTTTTTCTCTTAAGTCATTTTCGTTTGTTCATTTTTGTCTATGTGTTTCGTTTGGCTCAACTAATTCAGAGATGTTAATGTATTGCAGTTTTAGATATGGAAATTACGCGATTTAATCTCTGCAACCAATCTCCGAATTCAATTTCATTTTCAATGTTCTTGCAAGCCAGCCATCACACTGAGTTAGTTCCTTCCCATCTTGATTTTAGTCTGCGTGCTCAAAAGCGTACTTATAGCTCCAATTCTTTTGTGATATACTTCTAAGATGTGGGTCGTCAACTGTAATGTCTGATTTGGTAATCTTTCATCCTTTGTCTGAGATTCTCGTTCCTATCGTCTGACGTATCGTCTGACGTTAATTATGGTTAACTGACTTAATGTTATGTATATCAGGCGTATATTCTGCATATCAGTTTACACATTTCAGGACGAGGAGTTGACTTAGTGTTGGACTGTGTTGGTGGAAGCTACTGGGAACAAAACAGTGATGTCCTTGCATTAGATGGACGTTGGGTTCTCTATGGAACATTAGGTTGAATGTGTTACATCGTTATTTCTTTAAACCACATTATATTACCAATCTGAATTTATTTGTCCCAAATGAAATATTAATTATTATTAGTAATATTTGTGAGAATTTACGAGAACTGTTACCAGGAAGTTAATGTTAACGCCATTTTCCTCACTCAAAAGCGATGTCAGTGACGGGCGAGCCCAGGATTTGAACCCCATACATACTGATCTGCGGTCGAGTATCTTACCGACATCGCCTCTGACTCCAGCCAAAGGAAGCTCTCACTGGTACTATACCATTAGGCGGCAAATGTAAGAAGGAAATTTCGAATGTTAGCTCAATTAGAACTAGTATTAAATTGAAAGATGAGACTGCATTTTAAAGCATTGTTTTGACCTTCCTCTAAAATACAAATCTTGCTTTTTACAATGCATAGTTTGTTTCTAGGTCTGTAGATTCTTTTTAGAACATATAACTTGTTCTTTTTAAACAGTTAAAATAAATGCAAGTAAACAATGCCTAAACATTTAATTACATTTATATTTTAATGTTAACCACCCTCTCTTTCTCTGTCTCTTAGTGCACTGCCCTATTGGCAGGGGCAGGTCCATGGTATATAACGCCTCCACTCTTCTCTATCTTCCACCTTCCTCTTCATTTCCACATATGAGTGGGTCTGATACCATTATTTCTTGATGGATATGCCTTTTTACGAGGTGGGCCCCCTATGCCTTCCTCAGCTTTGACTGACATTTACAGGGCAGGAGTGTCATTCCCTGAGAAAACTATCCTGTTTACCCTAAACACTATATTTTAATGTTGACCATCCATGAGCATTATTTCTATCGTGAAATTGATAGCTCTTAATGAATGAAATTTTTTAATTGAAATTTCTTTATCACTGTCTTTCTTTTTCTTTCTCTCTCTCTCTCTCTCTCTCTCTCTCTCTCTCTCTCTTTCTCTCTCTCTCTCTCTTTCTCTCTCACACAAAAGCACTATCTGCAGCCAATATTTTTTTCTAAATAGTTGAATTCGTTAAGTCATGTTATAAATTGCAATAACAATTACAATCACAAATAAGTTCTTGTAGTTGTAATTTAGACTTTTTCTGCTTTAAGTATCTACTAGTGTATTTGACAACTTTATTGAAATATCGCAGGTGGCGGCAATGTCAGTGGGAATTTATTGGGCAAGTTGTTGCAAAAGCGTCTGACGATCACAGCGTCAACATTACGTGCTCGCTCTCTTGAGGTAGTTCTTCACTCTTCATAATGGCTACTTGTTAATCATCTGAACTTGCTTATTGAGGCTACTTGTATGGTTAACCATCTAAACTCTCCGACTGCCTCTATCCTGTCTGACGTTGATTTCTTCAGAAGAACACACCGTATTGAGTGTGCATTTACAAGAGTGCTGAGCCGGCGGCTGTTGGCATGTTATTCTGCAAACTAGTTATGGTCTCTTGATTTATATAGCAAGGAACTGCTTATAGTCCTGAGTTAATTGTGACATTCTCAGAGTGACGAGAAGGTTATATAAGGAGTTTATTATTAGGGATTAAGTTTTTGCCCTTTAATATATCCTGTTGATTTTAGTTTAGCCTGTTTATATGAATAACTGATGACAAAAGTGAAATAATATCAAATTAGCTGTCTTGATCTCTGTTTTTCTTCGATCTTGTATACTCAGTCATCATCGTGTAGTGCTTTGGCGTCTGTTGGTGCAGAGTCTGCTTGAGACGTCTCTGACATTGCCTTATGGCGAGGAATTGACAGTAAATGCTTATTGATTGATTGATTGATTAAAATTGAGCGCTTGCAGCTGCAAACTTGAAAAACTTATTTTGACTAATATCTTGCCTCTACTAACCGATATGTTCACTGCTTTGTTTGTGACATTTTAGTATAAGAACGAGTTAGTGTCATCGTTTTCGGACTATGCATTGAGCAAGTTCAGTAGTGGTCTGTTTCGTCCAATCATCTCGGAGACCCTTCCATTCTCCGACATCTCCAGAGCTCACCAGATCATGGAGTCTAATACCAACTCTGGAAAGATCGTTCTAGAAATTCTGCCACAAAATGCGAAATCAGAATTATAGTACTTTATGTTATATAATGTAGCAACTCTTTAATATTGAATCATAAATGTACATAATACTAACAGTAATAACAGTAATAAATTACTACTACTACTGCTACTACTATTACTAATAATAATAATAATAACTCAATACATGCGGCAATTCAACATGTATTACTTGAATCGTTTTTATCAAATCTATGGTTCTTTACACCCGGGGTAAAAATTAAAATATTAATAATAATAAAATATAAGTAAAATATCATGTTTAATGTATAATATATAATGTGCAATATTGCACATTACTTATTATGCATTCTAAAAGGTTATATAATGTAACAGGATAATTTAGAGGTAAAACATTAAACTATGTACTAAAACGTAAAGGCCATTATTGTCATTCAATATATTATAGATGTTACTCTTACTAAATTGAGACTCATTTCAGGCTCCAAACTGATTCTGCTGATGATTAAGACGCAGTTGGACAATTTATGTGATCATGTGACCATATTAAAATTAGGTTTATTATTTTAAAACAGTATTCTGACGTATAATTGTAAATCCTTCTAAATTAGAAATCAATCCATATATTAGGAGATTAAATTTACATTTTATGTAGAGATGTTATACTTGTATACTTTGCATAAGCTTATGTTATAATACATTTCTAAATGATATTTGTGTATTTGAATTAAAACACGTATCGTTATCGATTCGCGTATAGAGTTATGTTATCAAATTTGAAATTATTGTTACAGAATGTCTATTAATTTCACTACCATATGGCATAGTCGGCGACTGGCCTAGCTCTCTCTCTCTCCAGTACTAATACTTCTGGAACACAACCAAGATTCCTTTAATATAATATCTTGAACATCTCTAATTCTCACTTGTTTGCTCGAGTGTAATTAACATTTTATCATTGCATTCCTAAACAAAATCTTATAGCGTTTAGGGATAAGCATTATGCTGCCTGTTTCTATTTCATTCTGTATTTCTGGCTTACTACATTGTAAGTTGTCATTTAGGAATTTATTATTAATACCTTTGTATAATAATTCGTTAGTTTAGTTTGTTGGATCGAATTCGATGCTGCTTTGATTAAAATTTCGTAAATAAGGTTTGAATCTGGAACTTTTTAATACTAAATTTGAAGATGTCACTTTACAGGGTACTAGTGTTCGCTGTTGGATCGCTGGTGCTGCATTTTGTCCGGATTGATTTGTGTTAAAATTTCGAAAAAAGTTAGCTAGCGTCTCTTAGCGAAATACAAGGTTTATAGCAGTAGTTAGCTGACAACAACCTTTTCATTTTAATAATCTGAATTATCTGAGTTAGTAATGTGTGATATTAATTGGAGTCTTTGTGTGACTGCGGATTATGCCGACTAAGCGATACCAGAGGGCATAGTATTGGTATTACTGGTAGTAGGCCTACTGAAAACATTGGTATGTTCAGAAATTATGTACGTTCTTTCCATCAGCCTTGTATGAGGAAACTGACGTTAAACCTTTACTCTTATTATTATTATTATTATTCGTTATGTTTTTCATTTGGCTCAAAAAATGTCGTTAACTCGAATCGTCAAATTATTGCAACACTTGTTTCGCTCTATAACTTCTCTTGGCTGGAGCCAGTGGCGAAATCGGTAAGATACTCGACCGTGGATCAGATGATGCAGGGTTCAAATCCCGGGCTCGCCCGTAACTGACATCGCTTTCGAGTGAGGAAACAGATTTAACCTTAACTTTATCAGCTTTTATCTGTGCTGTTGTCACAGGTATAATCAGGTATTAACAGAATGATTGAGATAGGCCTAATATTAATTGTAGAAATTGATGTTACAGATTTCGTTCTATCAGTTTGACGCATCTATGAGCGGATTTTTCCGCGAATAACGTAAAATATAAACACGAAATTATATTTTAAAAACTTTTATTATACCAACTCTTAATCAAAAACAATCTGTCACACATTTTGAAGAATGGCAGTTCTTTTTTATATAGACTGATGTAACTGTTAAATTCAAGTTTTTCTATTGGGGCCTTGTTTGTGTTGTTATGAGTTTTATTGAACGATGCTATTGCCATTCCGTTGTGTTGGAATCCTACAGTCTAGCTTTCAGTTAATTGCCGTCTGGTTTAGCAGATGTTCCACATGCAGCAAACATCGGCAACGTCCCAACAGTGACCTGCGAAACATATCATAATTCTATTAGATTACTTGCAAATCTTTGTCATGTTATAGTTTAACAAGTTATCAACTCTACAGTCATCATCATCATCATAATCATTATCGTCATCATCTTACCTTTAATCTCAGTCTAACTAGGCTGGGGATACGAATTACAGACCTTCACTCCTCTCTATCCCATACCATATCATCAGTCAATCCATACACTCTCTTCTATTCGTTTTTTCATATTTTGTTGCAATTTCTTGAGCCTAGGCGCTCACCAGCCGAATGCCCTTTCTCACTTTATAACGTTTCAGTAATTGACGTTTCAAAAAACTAATATTACCGTGTAATTCGAAATATATAGAATTGTTTAGAAAGGAACATTAAAATGCTGCTCATATGGTGATTCTGATTTAAATTACTTTGAGAACATTCAAAATACATTGTTAGGATATTGTAAGTATTCGACGAATCTGTAGTTTTAAAAGAGCAGACTTTTTAAAACACAGTCGACATACCAACCTAATGGCTCTAGTGTTGGTCATTTATGGTAGACTGAAAAACGTTGTCTTGAGTATGTGTTATAAACGTTTTCAAAACGTAAGTTGTCGTTGCCTATCTGTAGTACTCGACAAATTGGTAAAATCTAAAAACCAACTATTAAAAAAATACTGCAATGCTTTTTATAGAAAAACCAGTAGCATGGTCGTTAAGCGTGCGACTATATATCAGTAGGTGCATGATTCAAATCAGGTCACTATCATACCTTCGAGAGAGAAACTGTTAAAATTAGTTTTTGTATTTTCAATTAACTTAAACGCGACCGTGATGTTTTAAAAGAATACATTAATGATTAACATAATGCTTGTATTTACAATGATTAATATCTTACGTTTGTTCACGCCATGACTCAAGTCAGCCCTCCTCTGTCTGTAGGCGCCCATTGATTTCACTCTGTTGGCCAGAGCTGCTAGCTGAAATCATAAAACTCAATTAATTACAAAATTGTCTAATGCCTACTAAATTTTATTTTTTTCCTATTCTGTAGGCCTAGGTTACGTGAGGTATGAATAAGGCATAGTCTTTTGTGACTGGATATAGCTTGTTGATATATGATCTATAAGGGAGTGGTCTTTATGGCGCGTAAAAGACAACTTTGGGCATGAATATCTACCATGGACCTGCCGCTAGTCAGACACTAGAAAGAGAGAATATAATGAAAGACTTGAATTGGATCCAACGCCGCGTTGTAGAAATGAGCGAAGGCTGGGAATACAATTATCTTAAGATTTAGGGTGCGCGCATCTGATAACATAACTAGCCCAGGATCGTATACGATGACGGAGACGTTGGTAGGCGGGATCCATTGAGTAGGGATTGTAGGCGGGATCCATTGAGTAGGGATTGAGGTTCATGAACCGCAGACCTCGGCTTCAGAGAACTATGAAAGGAACTCAGCTGTTAAATTCACGGTTCAAATGTCAATAGATTGTTGGGGTGCGAAAATCTGGACTGATACTCTACAAAGAGCTTGCAATCATATTTACATGATAGTAGTATGTGTGCATTCTAAGACATATAGTCGAAATAGTCGAATGGATAGTCGAATGTAGCGATTGGATATAACTTAGACAATATAATAGAGGCCTACGACTAGAGTTCAAATGTAAGAACGATTCGAGGTAAAAATCGCAACCTAACTTTAAGAAGGAGTTTCTTCAATAGAAGGGATATCAATGACTGGCAGCTAAATTATTTGGATCGGCAACTATTGATCTATCGTATTAAATCTAACTGGACATGCCACTGATTCAGTCTGCTGCACCTATAATAATCTTAATATTTGGACAAAAATATATTTATTGGTTATAAAAACATCCATTTGTCATAACTTAACAAAACTGGAACATTTAAACATGACTTGCAGGTCTTGGTGGATCGATTAATGATTTCAAAATTAGCGGTACACGTAACCAATATTCAGTGGTCAGTCAAAGTCATTGCGCTCTTTACGTTAAAATAATTGATTTTTCAGCCATTTTCATTGAAATGAAGTAAATAGAATATCTTTAAGTTACCTCGACGGTTCTTTCTTTGAGGTAGTCGAGTTCTTTGGCAAATTCGTCGGCGGAAGCGTCTCCTAACCTTCCAGAGGAACTGTCAGGGGCGGCGTATTGAGATCTGGCTTGTGGTTCAGAGGTCGCGTGTTCGAGAACCAGACAGAACACAACGACGGCGAAGCAGATCTGTATCAGCTGAGAGGTTTGCATGTTGATTGGATTCTCTAAAACTCTATAACATACACGATTAAGTACTTGACATTTGAAACACAATAATTCATAAAGGTATGTTTGCTCATTTATCATGCTTGAATAAAATGAATCGTTATTTTTTAAGTTGACCGCGAAACCAAATGTAGCCTGCACTAGTAAAACAGGAACTATATGGTCTTCTAGGAGTCGTGCAACGCAGTTGCTTAAGGAAATTGAATGCCGCAACACAAGCCGTACGTTTGTAAGTTACAAGCTCATGGATACCTCGTGGTTTGATTTGATTGAATATATTACTAAATAGATAACGCGTTACGTGTATACGTATGTGGCCCACAAAAATGAGACAAGTTTGAAAGTTAATATCTTCGGCTTGAAGAGAGCAAATTTAACCAAATTTTATATTTAGTTAAAGATTCATATATATATATATATATAAATTATATAGCCTATAGGCCTATATATAATTATATATATATATATATATATATATATACATGTATATATATATATATATATATATATATAGGCCTCTATCTGCCCTTGTTTCTCTTTTCTTCTATTCTACCTGTTATGACATAGTTTAGTTAACTATCCCCGGCCCTTCGAATTTGTCCTATCCAACTCTTCTTCTTATTTCTTTTGGCATTTATCAACTATATATTTGAACTCAGTCTCTTTAAGACTTTTAGATTTGTAACGTTTTGAGTCGAGCTAGTCTTTCCATTCCTCTCCATATCCAAATTTCCGACGCTTCCGGTTTCCTGATGTATTCTTTACTTTAGGTCCATATTGCACACCCATATTATAGTGTGGTCCATACAAAGGCTTTTTTCTGTCTTTATCTGTGTGGCGTTCTTTGGACGTTTTGTTAAAACTTTTTATAATTACTGAAAGAACTGTTTGTGTGTAGGTATACATACACATGTATACAGAAGTAATTACATATACAGTATATGCATTAAATGTATATATATATATATATATATATGTGTGTGTGTGTGTGTGTGTGTGTGTGTGTGTGTGTGTGTGTGTGTGTGTGTGTGTGTGTGTGTGTATGTGTATTGACAACCATGGATACGTCATAAATTACTATTCATATTCGAAGGTATGCGTAGGTTTTTGAAAAGTAAAAGTATTTGATTTAATATTGCATTTTGAAGTGGGTATATACATGTATATTATACTATGAATTCTATTTGAATCAACTCTTCTGCTAGAAATCCAGCCAGAGACTGAACGGTAGATTTAATAGATTTAACTTGCCGCAAAATAATGGAGATACGTACTATGGGTAATAAACTAGACTATTGGTCATTAAATTAAAATAATTATATTATTTATCATAAGATTAATAACAATTCATTGTTGAATTTCGTAGGTTTAGTCAGAGAATCGATAGCCTCTTATGGATTCCAAGAACTTAAAAAATAACTTTAATAATTTTGTAATTGAGATGGGCAATGCTTATTATTGATAATATTACATGTACGTCATGTGCAATTTCTGCATGTCATAATTAAAAAGGAATTAAAAGCGAATTAATTAGCCTATAAATATATATGAAAAACGATTGAAGTATACCTTTTCGTTAATTGTAAGTTACTTCCTAGTAATGCCGCTCTAGGCAGTACCTCCCGAAGTAAATTAAGTCGAAATTAAATCGCCTTTCTTCTGCAGTGAGACTTTTCGTGGAGTCGTGAGTCGAGATTCAAAAGCCTTGGTAAGATCTGTTGCTCTTCCTTCTGAGTTCTGATTGTCACAAGAGTAGAGAGTTGTATTTATATTGAGTTCAACCCTACCCTCGCTTTGTTCATAGCACATACTCTCCCCTTCTTTCTTACTCTATCTCTATCTTAATCTCTCTCTCTCTCTCTCTCTCTCTCTCTCTCTCTTATGCTACGCCTTTTTCAGATCTTGGAGTATTGACGCTTATGACTAAATATACAGCCATATTTGAAGTATGACGAGAGGATTGATTGTTTGGCACATGCCATTTCAAAATAATTTATCTTGTTATACCAATCAACTGTGCATAATGAAAGCTTGATTTGGTAAAGTAAGCATCTCATGTGCTTGTCTGATGATCATGAGTCAGCACTACGAATCCGGCTGAACAAATTCTTGACATTTGCATCTTTGTAGTTAGTTTACTAAACCTTATTCAGGATGTTGCGACGCTTATATCAGGCCAGCATAGTTACAATTAGTATTTGGTAATTTATTTAATTTATGAGGGTTTGTTAAGGATGTGATTACGTTCATGCAGCTATTCCGTTATTTACTTAGATATATAGGCCTACATGTCTCAGAGTGATAATTCTCTGTTTCTTGGTCTGCTTTATGTAATATACATGTACATGTAGCATAACAACAATTAGAAGTGCTACCGTAGTCTATGACAACATCGAGTACTATTGAGACAGATCCAAGCCAGTGAGCAAATGAAGGTCCAAAACTGGGCAAATTACAAAATCTAGAAAAGCTGTTTTTCAAAGAAATAATATTTACAAAATCGGCATAATTTATATCCACTATATATGCTACACATGCACAAATCGACAGTTACTCATTGGGGAAAAAGTCCAGATGATTTTTTTCTGTAACATACTTAATTGAGATGATAAGAGCATTGAATAAATGCCTCGTTTTGAAAACCATTCGTCGTTAAACCTATGAAAGAACCATTTCAAAAAACGAGACTAACGGATGCTCAGGTGGTTCTCCTTTGACCAGTGCTATGTAAAGGTGTCTGATAGGATTCCTTGTTAGGAAGGAAAATATCAGGAAACTAGAGGCATTGAAAATGTGGATTTGGAGAAGATTGGAAAGGATTAGCTGGATTCAAAAGGTTACCAAAGAGAAAGTTCTGAAGAGAGTTGGTATAGATAGACAGTTGATAAATGTAGTCGGCGGTGCACTAAGAGAGAGAGAGAGAGAGAGAGAGAGAGAGAGAGAGAGATAGAGAGTGAGAGAGAGAGAGAGGATTCCTTATACTTATTAGGTAAATAAAGTCCATAAGAATATATGCTTTTATGGGGTATATAATCCATTCCCCCTTGTTGTGTTCGGGTGTAGTTGAACCACTGCAGAATAGGGCAACCGCAAACAATCTGTTGCGAGTATGTAAGAGGCGACTAAGGCAGAAGCTGAGGATCGCAAGAGAGGACCCACCTCAGCATGAAATATTTTCCCCCAGGATTAAATGGTATTAAATCCGTCTAACTAAAACAAAGGGTAACTACATCAGAAGCCATACTTTTCCCAAGCCATAGGCTACATAAGGTATGGATAAGGCATAGACTTTGTGAATGGATTAACTTGTTGATCTAAGGAGTGCTCTTATGGAGCGAGAAAGCAGACTTTGAGTATGAATATACATGTATACCTTGAACCTGCCAATTGGCAGTGCACTGAAGAGAGAGATAATACATTATTTCTTACATGTAAAGGTATATATCCGTTTACAGGAAGATGGTTTCCCGATAAATATAACATCCTCTGATAGGCACTCGGTGTAACCCTATAGTCTTTTCAGCTTCAGATGAGTGGGCAGCACCGTTCTGTATTCAGCACCTAAGAATCGCACTAAGATGCTTCGTAATGAAATTTGATTCAGTTTTAATTTTATTTCGATGGCTGTGATAAAACGATAAATAGAAGGAAGTAAATATGGACTATGTCTGGTTGAAGGGGAGATTAGATCGAGCAAATGGATCGATAAATGAATGTGTGGATAGTAAGGAATTTAGAACTTCATAGAAGAATGAAAAGATAGATTGGCTGAAGAATGGATGAGCGTGTAAATGAATGAATTAACGAATTAGTACAATAGGCTGTGTGGATTAAGTCAGCGATTTATAAAGGGATGAATTAAAGATTTGTCTTTATTACGCTACTTGGGTATCCATATCGTACACCTTGAACGAAAATACATTACGCTTCATAGGTTTAGGCAATGAATTGAAGGTCAGATTATAGTTAAAATGAACAAATAGTTGCCAACGAAATGAAAGTTAACTTTGCATTGATTGGGATATGTAGATAATTAGGCCTATATCAAGTGATTTTGAGCCAATTAAATATACGCTCGTAGGTTTTTATTAATTAAATGTCTAAATACATAAATTATTCAATTGACTACTCGAAAAGAGTCCACTTATAATAACAACTATTGAATGTAATATCAAAGAGAAAGCTATATCACAAATAGTTTATTCATGCATAAATTCCTCATTTCTAAGCTAATAAGCTAATATTAACGTCAGTTTTCACACTCGAAAGCGATGTCAGTGACGGGCGAGCCCAGGATTTGAACCCCGCACATACTGACCGGTCGAATATCTTACCGACATGGCCACTGACTTCAGCCACTTCTATACATGCCATTATAGAAGAGGAGAACACGTGCTAAATGAACGTATTATTTCTATTGTAAGTACTGCAAAAGATTAGTATGCTTTAAAGTTTCGAATATACTGTTTGATCTTTTATGTTTGATCTTCAGTTATTTTATTTTGAATAAAAAGAGCATGTAAAATATTGTTTACCGCAACTCGAAGACAGAGGCTTATGACGGCGTTTAGATACGCGCATGGAGGATGTGAGTTCAGTGAAATTGGCCCTACGTTACATAGTATCTGTATTGCATTTCGCATTTATATTTGGAAACGAATAAAGTGAGATTTCAGGATGCTAATATAACGAAGCAATCCCCCCTTTTGTCTTATCCGCTTTTGCCCTGATCAACCCACGATATCTAGAATTTTGTCGGATAGGAAAACGAGTAATTAATAGCATTATATTACACGGGCTATCATCCGTTCATCTTCTTTCGTTTCAAACTATTTTGTGACTTGTTAAATAACAAATACTAGTGTAAGCATTTATTCGTGAATTATTTATTTAGATGTTCGTTTTGAGTAGTATGTGTGATATGCAATGTCAATTAAGTTATATACTTTATTTAAATAAGACAATAATAATTCATATATAGAGCTTTAGTTCACCATTCATTCGGGTAGAAACATACAAATAAACTGCCAATACAATCATACAAGTAAACATAAATAGAGAAAAGGAAAATTTCGACGCAAACACAATAAACTCTAATAATAATCAACTAAAATATTAATTAAAATAAACAAATGGTTTTTCCAGAGAAATTGAAAGTAGTTTCGAAATATTGACTTTCAATCAATTCTCTCAACCTGGAAGCTCAGTTGATATAGTTGATTATTCTTATCTTCACGCCAGTAATTATATAATTATACAGTAATTATGTCAACTGAAACATCATTTCTCCAAAAGTAACTTCGATTAATTGGAAGCTGTGTAAGTCAGAGCGTCATCATACGTAAGTCCTGATGTCATACGTGGAGGAGTGAAACTGAAATAATTCTTTACTATTATTGTATAAAAGTATCTTATATGTCAAGACAAGAAAAATTAGCTTTACCTAACAGCATTGATGTTGAGTTTTTTATATAGTTATCTCTCCGTGCAGATAAGTTGGAAAATGGTCAAATATAATGCATCCCTGACATTGCACTCTCACCACGAACCGGACGTTAAACCCTCTGACGGCCAGCTTCGATTAACTTCGGGCGAAAAAACAGACACGCTAATATTTGCTTTAAATATTATTATCTTAACGAACAGTATTCTGACGTACTAGTATCTTCACTAGCGTATTAGATTTTTAACGAATTATAATCTTAACATTAAAGCGTGAAAATTTAGTTATCAACTAAAATCATAGCATAATATATAGAAAATGCAGTAACAGGATCATCGTGTGGACCAAATAGGCATATTCGGCGCTTTTCATATGTATGTTTTTTATTGAAAACGATTAGTTATGCTGATATCAAATAGGAAAAATGGTCAAATATCATCCATATCATATCATATGATAGCAAAAATTATATAGGCAGATTTTAATAAATCAGTAGGAATTCTCATAACATTACTTTAGACATAATATTAGAAGGTGTGAAGAGAGCTTTTCTCCGGCTCTTAGATTTATTACAGGCCCTGAATTCATTTTTGCGAACATAATGGTAGCGTAAAGGTCTAGGAGTGTAGGCATACCAATTCAATGCAACTGCTTCCAATTAATCACAATATTGTCAATGATTTCGCTTCTTAATTTTATTCTTTCCATTCGATAACGTCAAACGGTACAGTTTTATTTATGTGTGTATTCGAAATATCATTCCAGACATTGCGATCATTGAAAACTACATAGCTGTTTTACTAAAGGATATTGTCATATGAAAGCAATTGATGTATTCTAACGTTGGTCGGTTGTCACGCAGATTTGAAAGCCGATACGCTTATTTCTCAGATAGGGAAGCAATGCCATTATTTAGCTGAGGTCATTGAATACTATCGCTGCTGTTCTTGTCGTTTTCTTTTCTGTAATCCAAATGCAGCGTTATATTAAATAACAACTATGCACCAGTGATATATAAAACAGACACCAGCTATTTGCACCCAACAATGCTTGACTAGAAGAAATCTACAATAAGACGTCCGGCTAAGAGTAACGACGCATTCTGCAGTACAGCACTGCTTCGATTAAGATTACCGAACCTACAATACCATTAGACTCAGTATTACAATATGACTCAATATATTCCTTGTTGTGCCCGGGTCACTAAAATAAACCAACCGTACACTGTATTTATCGTCAGAATCGACTGAGCCAGAGGTGTGAAAGACGATAGGAATTCTCCGCAGAAATCATAATACCGGTTACGCATTGCGATAGTTTAGTCAAATAATAATAACAATAACAATACGATTAGAATGCTACTGTTGTCCATGACAACATTGAGCACTGTGATACCAAATCAAAGCCGATGAGCAGAGTGAGGGGTTCATAAAAGGTGCGAGCCAAAATCCGGGTGGTCAGTTCAAGGAAGGGTACTAGCGGAATGGAGGTTTACGTGTTGATCTCAGTTCGTGGACGTTTGGTGGATATGAAAAGTCGAAGAGAAAAGATTTCAATCGCCTATGAAACTGTTCGTGGAGTAGGAAAGGCTGATCAGGAATAGATGAGGGGGTGCGCAGAGTGGAAAGAAGAGAATTCCAGATCTGCGGGGCAGCATGCTGGAAGGAGCGCCTAGACAGCTTGCTACGTGAAGGAAGGCTTGGTCTCTCAAGAGTAACTAACTTAGAGGACCTGGTGGGCCTGGAGGTAGGTTGTCCCACTTGTAGTAAGTGGGACATGTAACTATTACCAGGAGTGGTAATAGACTTATAAGTTAGAGAAACTGTCTTGTATAAAATGCGTTCTCTAACTTTGAGCCAGTGTAAGGACTTGAGGATTGGAGTAACATGAGAATATTTGGAGCTACGAAAGACTGCGCGTGCAAGGGAATTCTGGATGAACTGCAACCTATCAATCTCGCAACTGGGAAGATTTAGAAATAGGGAGTTACAGTAATCCAGTTTCGATTGCACGAGAGCAGCGCCAATTGTAGTGGCAGTCTCGAGAGAAAGAAATGGTCTTATTCGACGAAGATCGCGAATATGAAAGAAACATGCCTGTGACGTTTTAGTGATATGTTCGTGGAATGAGAGGTGGCGGTCAAGGACAACACCAAGATTCTTCACAGAAGAAACCGGTGTTACTGAAACATCAGAAGAGAGAGCCAAGGACACCTCGTTCAGTTTTGAAAGTTGCTGAGGTGTTCCAAATAGCACGAACTCCGTCTTGGATGGATTGAGTAATTTAATTGGAAATTTGCAGACATCCAGGAAGATATCTCCTGAAAGGATTTCTGCAGACAAGCCTTAGCATCAGGATAGGAGTGGGGGGTGAAGCATGTGTACAGCTGAGTGTCATCAGCGAAAAGTTGATGATCTAATGAATGTGAAGAGATCAAGGAGCTTAGTGGAGTAGTGTATAAATTAAAGAGGATAGGACCAAGTAGAGAGCCCTGAGGATGGAAGGCGGAGAGGAATACTCTTGAACTTTGACGCTAAGAGTACGGTTGGTGAGATATGAAGTAAACCAAGCAAGTGCATTGCTGTGGATACCAAACCATGAGGAAAGACGTTGTAGGAGGATTTGGTGATCGACGGTGTCGAAAGCAGCAGACAGATCGAGAGTACAAAGTCCAGTGACACGTTGAATGCATATGGCGTTAGTAATGGTGATACAGACAGACAGAAGAACAGTTTCAGTAGAGTGATGTTGGGTGTAAGCAGATTGGTGATTGTTGAAGAGGTCGTTGGACTTAAGATAGGTGGAGAGTCTTTGAAAGACTAGTCTCTCTGTGAGTTTGGAAATGAATGGTAAATTGGATATGGGCCTGTAGTTGGAGAGTGATTCCTTGTCCAGTGAGGGTTTCTTTAGGAGTGGTGTGACAATAGCATTTTTAAATGACTGTGGAAAAGTGCCAGAGGACAAGGATAAATTAACAATTGTGGATATTGAAGGTGCCAGAACATGGATACACTTCTTCAACAGAGAAGTAGGAATAGGGTCGAGATCACAGTGCTTGGGAGAAGTCAAGACTTGTTGCGTGATCTCCTCAATGGAGACAGGTGTGAAGCTATGGAGCTGCTCATCGGTTGATTTGGTTGGTTGAGGATAGTGAGGTGTGGAGCTAGAGATGAGAGGAATGATGGAGGACCGGAGTTGGTTGATTTTGTCAGAGAAGTGAAGAGCAAACCGTTTAGGAAGTGACTCAGCAGGAAGTGAAGGAAGAGACGGAGAGGGTGACCTATGCAATAAAGTGTTGACTGCTTTCCATAGGTTCTTGGAGTTTACTGCATTGCTGATGACAGTGGAGTAGTATCGTTGCTTAGCAGATGCAATGGCAGAACGATACTCTTTATACTGTAGATTTGGAAGTAGTTTTCCAAACTACAGCATGGGTTTGGCGCCACTTCCTGTCGGCTCTACGACACGCAGCCTTCAACTTAGCTAGTTCGGGAGTGAACCATGAGTTAGACTCCCTTATAGTCTTACGAGTTAAAGGTGCGTGCTTGTCAAGCAGGGCAGAAAGGGTGGAGTTGTACTGATGCACAAGTTCATCAAGGTCAAGAGAAGGCGACTTGATTAGAGTCGAATTCTCGAGGTCCGAGCAAAATTGGTCAATATTGATGCTATTGATTTTCCGATAAGATATAATAGTGGTGTTAGGTACAGTTTGGGATTTCATGTGGTTGAATGAGCAAGTGACGGGGAAATGGTCAGATGGAGAATGTGATAAAAGGTCAATGCTCGTAGGATCTAGTGCTGACTGGGAAGGAGTAATGACAAGATCTAAGGTGTGGTTGTCCAAGAGTGTTGCAATGTTAACGTGCTGTACTGCATTACAGGATTTGAGTAGGCTATTGAATTTGCTGGGTTGAGTGATCAAGTGGTTGATCAACATGAATATTTAGATCACCGGTGATGAAAAAATCAGATTTGGAAGCAGTGAGAGAGGAAAGCAATGCAGCAAACTCCGACAGAAACATAGAGAAAGGTTTGGCATATGGAGATGACGAAGGGGGACGGTACACTGAAACAACGTGCAGTATACAAGAGTTAAAGTTAGCAGTGGCTGAAATAGCTTCAAAACTGGAAAATTTATGTGACTGCTTAAGAGTGTGAAAGGCGTCCTAAATAGGAGAGCCACTCCACCACCCTTAGCACCGGAGATTCTGGTATCACGGTTAGCAATATGCATTTCGTAACCAGGTGGAAGGATGGCCATTAGCTCGCTGGGTGAGGTTTTGGATGACAACCAAGTTTCATTGATAGCAAAACAGTCAAATTTATAGGTACTGGCCAAATCGTGCAGTGCAATGATACGGTCAGGGTTGGAGAGTGAGCGAATGTTGAGAGAGCATAGTGAGACGAGAAGAGAATTTATTTGGTGCGAAGAGAATTTATTCGATTGATGAGAGCCATGAGAGTGATTGGTGATTGGAGGTGCAATGGGTGCACTTACAATGGTGCAATTTACATTGACACAAGTTTAATTGAATTATGTGGCAATACTACTATTAAAATCTATTGCACAGTCAAACAACAACAACAAAACAAAACAAAAACAAACACGTTTTAGTAAGTACCACGTTTCGACAGAATGCGCGAGTAATGGTAAAATGATATATACATATGTAGAGAGAGGGAGATAGAGAGAGAATTGATTTCCACTAAGGAACAATCACACCTGGGTTCCGGAACGCTGCAATTGACGTAGAAGAAGGCGGCTAGGACAATTGAAAACAGATATTTATTGCACTTTCTGTTTGCAAATAATTCCAAAGCAGCCATCTTGACAGCGTTACCCTTCAAACTGTGATGCTTCACCTTCAAATTCGAACCATTGGTAGAGGAGTAATTTCGCCTTTAGCTAACCAAATATAACGAACATATTTCCAATAGGGACGAAGTTATCTATGTCTTAAAAAAGCAACTGAAATTTTCATTTAACACTGCTGCGCAACAAATCGATTCAAAATTTGTTGACCCAGCAAAGAGACGTTAAATAATGACGACTCTGATATTTTGCTACATTTTGTGCTGGAAATTTGAAGCAGGTCAGAGGCTTTTTAAGCCTAATAGTATGCGCAACTGTGGTAGGTCTTACCGGATCCTTTGAAGAACAGCCTTTAGTTCTGTCATGTTTTTGTGTTTGAGTTTGAAGGCTTGCTACTTTTCCAACATAGCTCCCCAGACAAAAAAATTAAGTGGATCAAAGTCTGGAGAATTAGGAGGCCAATCATCCTCTTTTACGAAGTCTGGGCGTGCTATGATGCACAAGAAAGTTTTGCGCAAGTCCGTGAAGTCTCAGATGGCGCGGCGTCCTATTGATAAATGACATCAATCGGACGGGCGCAGCGCTGATACCCATCTCACAGGCTATCTGACGCTTCTGCTCGTGCTCAAATAATTTCTTGTATCATGATTATATTGGCACTTCGAAGTTGATATGCGCAACCTGTATTTCCAAGCCGTATGAGTGTGGCTATGCATTGTCTTTTAATGAATTAACTAATTGGAATTAATTAACTTATAGATCATGAAAGCGGAGTATGAATATGTACCCTGGACCCACAGTTAGGGCCGAACATTAGAGAGAGAGAGAGAGAGATAGAGAGAGAGACAGAGTGAGAGATAGAGTGAGAGATAGAGTGAGAGATAGAGAGAGAAAGAGTACGTTACCTAACCAGCACCTATAATCTCTAGCCACCAGAGTGACCAGACAATTAATGGAGAGGAGAAGCTTAGTATGCATTATTATGCGAGGAAGTAACTCATTATTTCAATGAGAGTTTGTATTATCTTCATGGAAAACATTAATTGAATTTAAAGCGTAAAACATCAGGATATACGACAATTTCATAACGTTAGTCGATTCAATCAGGATAATTTTGGATATTATATTATTTAAAATCCCTATTATTAATTTATTTTATTTCACCAATTCAACGGTAGACAAATAAAAAAGACAAAATTACAAAGCTATCAAATGAATAACAGCAAGTAACATGTAAAATGTCAATTTCGTTCAATGGCAAAAAGTGCGACCAATTTCGAATATATACATACATACATCCGAATATATAAATTATTAGAATTCATTGTAATTTGACAATTATAAATGTTAAATAACAATAACAATAAATTAAAATATTTTATATATTAATATAGTTATAATATTGTATTATATTATTATATTTTATTTTATTATATTTCTAATTTTAATAATTATTGTAATTAAAAATTGCTTACAATTTTATATACTGAGTAGAAGTCACACTAATACACTAATACGATAACTGGAGGTTCATTTGGTAAAAGTAGCCATAGATAAAGTAGTAAGAGCATTTTCTTGGGTTCACCAAAACTGTCACATCAAAACTAAATTTACGCAGGTACACAGTAAAATAGCCTATGTAAATTCCTACAGACTGAACTAACTGTAAAGCTTTATCAAAGAATTAACGACGACTATTCGTAGTTAAATACTATTTTGCAATTGCTCGCAATAATTATTATATTTTGTTAGGCCTAATTAATTGTAGTTTTACAATACTGATTTGGTACTTGAATTCACAAACACTTGTGAAGGAAGATTGAAACTTCAGTTTTGATATTGATGCAGCTGCTTAATTCCGATTAGTTATCAATGGTTATCAGAACATTTAGCAATGAGATAATTCACAGAAGAAGGATAATTCACAAAAAGACTATGATAAATAGTATTAGTAGCATTAATACTAATAATAATTATATAAAAAATTTCAACTGCGTGAGCTCGAGTAGCCGGGCGGCGATTCAGTACGTATCGCTCGAATCTTCTTTATCAAACCCCGTGTTCCTTACACCCTGAGTAAAATAATAATAATAATAGATGATACAATGTATTTCTTACGAAAATTCAATTTAGAAATAAAATATGAAGAGGATCAAAAATATGAAGAGGATCAAAAAGCTTAATTTTCGAAACCCGGCATCACCCGTCATTAATCAGTGATACTCCTTTGAGCAAAGAAACGGACATTGAATTCGGTCTTGGTGATTAATGAAGCCGGAAATTGGCTCCCTTAAATTTAGCGGTCATATTATTTGACGCTGATTTAATCTTTATTCAAATCAAATAAGAAAACACGATGAAAGCACTTACAACCAATTGGTGGCAAGAATTAGAAAAATTAGAAAAACCTAAATGTCTGAGTTGAATATTTTAAACTCGTATAATACTGCACACGTATTTGATTAGCCCACTACAGTATATTTCTAATTGGCAGCCAGGATTTCTTGCGCGTGTAACTTACACTTATTTCGATAAATATGATCTATAGGAGCAACGAACAGTAATTTTTAGACAGCCAATTAGCTAAAGAGAGAGAGAGAGAGAGAGAGAGAGAGAGAGAGAGAGTCCTCTGATATTTACCGGAAATTCTAGACTTGTTGAAATGGAAAAATTTGTAAAATATTTAAAAAATGCAGATATTTCAAATTCTACACAGAGAATGTATGAACAGATACACTGAATATCCAAAGAATGAATTTGAGCGTGAATCAAATAAAAAAACTGCTAAATATTATAAAATATACTCATAAAAATCAGCAAGGCAGCTCAGCTGGACGAACTATGAAACGAAAATAGCCTAGTCCGCAAAAAGCATAGTCAATACAAATTTTGCAGAGAAGTGCAATCAGCTGTCTGCATAAAACAACAACGATTAGTTAAAACTATGAAATTTAACATATTAATGCAAATAGAATTGTCAAAGTTTACATGAACAAATTTTTAAAATTAACAAATTAATAACAAGTACGCATAAAAATACAAGTTTCATGAAATTGCACATTGCCTTAAATAAGGAACAAATTCTCCAAAAATGTATCTAAAATTAAATTCCTGAAAGAAAGCTGAGAAAATATTTCTCAAACCAATATTAGATCTTTTTACTTTATTCTCTGTTTTAGCAATTGATTCCCTTATTTGGAGTTTTTCTAGTGATTTTTGCTTCTGATTTTTCAGTGCAATCGTTGTAATATAGTATTTTTCAATAATAGTTAATATTAATATAATACATATATATATATATAAAATTATTAAATATTATTTATTTATTATTATTGTTATTTAAAAACTTAAAAATACGCAATTAAATTAAGAATTATCAATCTTCAATTAATAATGTGTAATTAGATTAATTTCGACGCCACAATTTAGAATAAAAAATTGGTTCAATTAAACAGTCGATCAATCAATTATCAAATAAATCAAAATCATTTCAATTTTCATTAAAAAGTGATGTATTAGAATCTATCGCAAAATGTACATGTACTCCACCGCATGATCCTCTATGTTTCTCGTCGCTCATAGCGCTTGCTTGTCTAGTGGCCCTTATTGTAAAAGCAAGTTAAGTAATCTAGAATTCTCTTCTCTATTATTCATATTTAAATATTATTAAATATTATTTATAATACAATATAGGCCTAATATAATAATAACAATTTCAATAAGAATTACTATTATTTTTTCAATAATAATAGCAGACATACAACATATCGTTTTACACAATGCGTTTAAATTACATTTCCTGATTCTTTATCACCGGACAATGTTAAGGACCAAATCTTTCTCTACAACAAATATATCTTCAATGCAAATTCGTTATCAAGAATAGGATTGTAATGACATGTCTATATATATATATACTACAGAGACAACCCTGGTAAAATTCTTGGATAAGGAATTTAACTTTTATTCTACTTTCATTACTTCAATATCACAGATCTTATAAGATACATGAACCATGTACATTGTAAAGCGGTTAAAAAATAACGGATAGTTAATGATCCAGTGCAGTTGTGTTAAAGTTTCATAGTAATTATTTCATAATATACTTCAATAGAATTAATGTAAGTTCAATAAAACTACTGGTAACAATTTAAAAAGAGTACGGAGAGTTTAAATTATATATATATATATATATATATATATATATATATATATATATATATTCAGTACATAGGCCTATACTTTATATATAAAGTATACAAAGTTTATGTCATTCCTGAGCAAGTCTGTAAAAAATTAGAACAACCAAAGAATGAAGCATAACATACTTCTATAAGTCTACAGGTAAAAGATGTACATATACTACATCATATTGGCAGTATTACATCAGAATCTGTTAAAAAATATCTACAAACAACACAAGCTTTCCTCAAAGGGGGTCTCCATTTCAGTTTAAATCTAAAACGGCATTTATTCAAATATTGAAATAAACTGTAAACACCAAAAGCAATGCTAACATAAATCAATCGTACGTAAATTGTAAATTACTGTTTGAAACTTCAGTTGCGCTACAAATGAGTAATGAAAAGAAAGATAGCATATTAGTTGAATGCCACGAATTATATATTTATGATGTAACCAATGTGGCCCTGTGGAATCTCTGGATGCCAACTGGTCGACAAAGAGTAATCACCTGCATTAGTTGTCTCCTAGAAATACGCGCATTTGAACAAGCTGCGTTCTATTTTCATGTTTCCAATACTGCACATATGTACATAAATTAATTTAAAACAAAGTGCAAAGAAAGAAAGCTATGTAGAGAAATGTAAAATATTTATTAAACTGCATCATACATGTAAGCCTACATCCACGTAAAAGACTTAAATTGTTGAATATTACTGGAAAAATATAAAGACAAAAGAACAGTACTATAATAATATATTTTATTTTATTTACTTAGCCTACTATCTATCAGAGTATTACTATTTGCATATGTTTGAAGTCCGCACTTTTAACTCATTCGCCCCTATCATCACATTAAATTGCCTAATTTGAAGCTACTACTTTAAAGACTACATATCAACAAATTAAATATTCCAAATAGTTCTTTCATTCATGCAGACTAGTTTAATTTAATTTTGAATTCATACAGTATACATAATTGCTAAAGTCACACTACAAAAATTGCAGTAAATATATAACATAAAATAAGATTTTTCAGTCATGGTATATAAATGTGATATGTTCCTGCGATATGTCCCCGAGTAAAACTGCATGTGGGCATTTAGTGTTTATTACATTTTTAAGTCATGACACATTAACATTAAGTCTCAAATACTATATTAACAACTATAAGTTAAATAAGATATATATATATATATATATATATATATATATATCTTATATATATATATATATATATATAGTATATATATATACTGTATAAATATATATAGTGGGACGTCCAAAGTACATATGCCTACTCCCAAACTACTTTTCACGATCCACAAAGGGCACTCCATCGATATCGAGATAACCCCTTACCAAAAGCAATCCAAAACCTTAATGTAACTTATACCTTGAAAATAACATGGCTTCTGGGGTGGTTTTTGTTGCCTTTCTCAGTTCTTCTTCCAATGCCTCTTACGATAAATAAATATATAAATAGTAAATAAAAAAGGAATTCTTTCTTTCTGTACATTTCAAATTAACAGTATAAGAGCACAAAACCTGAAATAAAATCGTGAATTTACCTCAAACAAAATTCGCAGAACAAAACATATACTCTTCCAATACCATTCTATGTAATTCTCGCAAAATATTGGAGGATATTAATCGATAATAAATATACATAGATATCGAGATAACATCTATGAGGCCCTACTGTTCAAAATGGATAGAAAAAAAGTATAGATCTATAGACATACTATCTTTATAAGTAACAATAACAAATATATAGAAATTGCCAGGCAAGTATAGGTAAATCCAATGGCAAGATGTTTAGAAAACTATCTAAAGTGGGTGTACTGTTTTAAAATGTGAAGTTATTCCCTCTCTTTGTTCTGCCAATTAGCAGGTCAGAGGTACATAATCCTACTGACATTCTGCTTTCAGGCTCCATAAAGAGCACTCCATCGACTAATGAGCTATTTCCGAACAAAATGCTATGCTTTACTCACACTTAATGTAGCCTATACCTTGGGAAAATATGGTTTTGAGGAGCTTTCCTTTGCATTTCTCAGTTTCTTCTAAGTTATCTATTGCGACAAGTGCGGTTTACGGTCGGTCTCTTCTTCAGAGACCAGTACACAACACAGGGATTAAAGTGATTAATCTTATACACTGAAAAAGTCAAAAGATGTAGCAAAATAACTAAAGTAAAATATTATTCAAAAATAACGATAGGATGGTTTTACACTTTTGAATAGCTCAATTAACACGTTTAGTTTACAATAAATACTCAGATCAAAGCATATTCATCATCATCATCATCTTCTCTTAAATCCCAGTTAAACTAGCGTCGGGATACGAATAGACCTCCAATCTCCTCTGTCGCACACAATATCATCAGTCATTCCACTATTTTTAAAGTCCTTCTTAATCACCACATCCCCCGTCAGTTGTGGTCTACCTCTCTCAAGCTTAACATCCAGCTCTTCCCTCCAAACTCTCTTTACTACATCCGCATCTGCCTCATTAAAGATAAAAAACCAAGAAAATTTTCAAATACAAATTTAAAAAGCACTATAGAAAACGGATATAAAGTAAACTTACATGATTGAAATTTAACGCTCTTCCATAATTACACTGCAGAAATTGTTAATAATACATGTATTTCGTCACTTGAAGGCATATGTATTTATCATATGCTCTCTACTCCACGATCAGCACGTTTCTTTCTACACGAAGTCTGGACGTGAGACGCACTGGAGCAGACTTAGATCGCAATATGGAAGCAAAGGAAGAAGGTTTCGATGAAGTCGTGACTCTTCTGGAATTTGGTCTACCAGAGGAAGTAGTTGGCAATACAGAAGCTGCACCAAAACATTCAATGGTCATTATTCTATAGTTATACATGCATTTTAGAATAAGGCATTAACATAACGGCACACTGGGTCAGGAAGCGTAGTCCATTTAAAAAAGCTAAAAAGACAGGTAAAGCTAATGCTAACGTCAGTTTCTTCACTTCACAAAGCAATGTCAGTGACGGGAGAACCTAGGATTTGAACCACGCACATACTGATCCGCGGTCGAATATCTTACCGACATCGCCACTGACTTCAGCCTCATTAATTCTCTGTAATTGTTATGTAAGGTAATTCTGACGGGTTAACTTATCTATCTCAGTTGTTTATTTTACTGTTGTACTTGTATGAGTAAATCTGTCAGATTTGTGCAAGACGAAGAAAGAGATTCATATTATTTTCATAAGCTTAGTAATAGTCTACGAAAAATATTTTAAAGTGAGTAGAATTATTAGATCCAAAGAGTTCGACATAATGCCTAAAGGAGTCGAAAAATGAGTGCATTTTGTTTGCGAGAAAATTACTCAGAAAAGAGGTATGCTCCATTGTTTGTGCAACACATATATTTATGTGTCTTTGGGAAAAGCAAAGTAGTGTAATTTTTGCCGATCAACATCCAGAAATAAGCAGTGAGATAGTTCAAACAATGAATAAATGGAAAATTAGAACAAATATAAATTTCAATAAATAAAGAACGTCCATGGTCAATGAAACTGCGTGAATGATTAAAAATCAGGAACAGATTTATTTATGGAAGTAATTTGCAAAAAGTGCAACAACTTTATAGAAAATAATACAAAAGATTAAAGAAGAAGATCGTTCTGCAATTTGCCACCCAGCCGGACATTTCAGCGCTACAAATCTGTTATGAAAATAATTCCAATAATAAATACAATCATATGGTTTCCGGTTTCCTTATGCAAGTAGCGCAGTTGCGTGTATCATCAATTTTATACCACAAAGTGAGACATTTCAATTTGCGACTGTTAACTAAAATATAAAATTAAAATTCTACTTATGAAATTGACAATTTAGGCCTACACATATTACAAATATATTTTCTTAAATTAGCATCACGGATGCATATCTTAATTTAGATGACTAGTGCCAATTTAGTGATTTTTAAATATAACAAATTGAATTAGATGAAAAATAGTCAACGCAATGTTACTCACTTGTAGAACTTGCAGCCGGGATATTTTTGCAAAGTCTGTAAAAATTATTAAATTAGAATAATTATTAAATTGATCTAAACTTGCCAAGTCTGCATAAAAATATTAATGACGCTAATAAAATAATTTTTATAATCAAATCAATTCTTTAATACAAAACTTCAATATTTTATCTGGCAATATAATATTTTATTAATTTTTAATATGTGTAGAAGTTATAGAAAAAGTTGCACAACATATAGGCCTACTGAAACAGTCGAATAATAAAGTTTACAGCTGAGAAGAGGAATTATCAAACTGTAGTGCAATATATAAGAGGATCTCGACCATATAGTTTCTAATTCATTTGGAATTGTTTACAATTTCTGCAATTGTTTACAGCTTGGTAGGAACCCAAATGATGAGGCAAAAATTAATCGAAAGCTCAATCGATAGACTGTGCATACAAGCTCACTCTACCAATTCAATTCAATTTCCGTATATTACTAGATCTGACAAACGAAAATCGTTAACGCATTACACCAGCTCAGCATAATTAGCATCATACAGTATAGCAGGTCTAAATGATTCGAACCTTAAGCATGGCAATCCGACAGCCAGAGCTCGTTCAAATTCTGATATGAACTCATCGCTGATGACAGGATCTCGTCCTATGTTGGACACCAGACTGCGATAGTACAGGGGTTGATTACGACACGCCGACACCAGCAGTCTACATGCCGTTTTGTTGAATGATAGATAGCCAATAGTAACAGCACATGAGTGCAGCACCTAGAATATTAAAATAGGGCCTACAACACACAAATTATAGACTACCACTCTAATGTTTAATCCATTGGCAGGTTCTGCGAACATATTGTAATCTGATATGCTTTTTGACTAAAGCAAAGATGCAGGGGCAGGCAAGGTAGCAAAATGCCAACATCTAATCAACAACCAACATCAACATCTCTTTGTGAAACAATAGAAATTTGCAGCTGTAGGACTCTTATTTAATCTATTGTGGTGAACATTCCAAACGTTGACTCGAAATAAAGCGACATTTTCATTATTCCAAAATAAATTCGCGGATAGCTTAAAATCAGTCACAGATGGCACAAACTCAGTTTAATAAAAAGCACAATCCAATTTCAGTTGCTTTCAACAGTAGTTTCTCTATCCACTGTCTATTTGTAACAGTTATTTCTAGAATCGTTGTAGTCCAGTTGATACGGCGTTATTCACAATTTGCATTTCAAATCAGAACGTATGGCTATAAAAGACGTGAAGTTGATGTTATCGTCAGTTTTTTTCTCGAAAGAGATATCAGTGACGGGTGAGCCCAGGAATAGAACCCCTCATCTACTAATCCGCGGTCGGATGTCTTACCGGTATCGCCACAGCACCAGCCAGACTGGCTCGTGCGAACAATCAATTTAGCCTTAAATTGAAGCAGAAAGTTTTCATTAATGTACATGTATACGCAGACATCAGATGGCGAATTAACGAACATTTACGATTGAGTTTCAGTCTGTCTTAAGCACTAGTATTAAATATTTAAAAAATGTTAATTAGTATATGATTACACATTCACTAGGTAAATGAATGCCGATGCAGTCGTAAGTGCAACTAACTATCTGCACAATCAATTAGCAATTTGACTGATGGCTTTCCATCAGTCGAAATAAATCGAACACTGATACTAGAATAGTAGGCCTACTAACTATAGGCCTACAATAATCCCGTTCAGCATTTCACAATATGTAAGAGTCGTCAGGAATATATTCATGCGCGCACCTGTTCAGGGTAAATGAATATATTTTATCATGCGCGTATGATATGCAAAATCAATAAATAAATCATATGCGCACTTACAGAAC
This sequence comes from Enchytraeus crypticus, assembly GCA_905160935.1. Taxonomy (NCBI): domain Eukaryota; kingdom Metazoa; phylum Annelida; class Clitellata; order Enchytraeida; family Enchytraeidae; genus Enchytraeus; species Enchytraeus crypticus. The sequence goes on along the minus strand of CAJHZI010000514.1, from coordinate 2,455,727 downwards.
TTGAGGTAGTTGATGTCAGTTTCTCCAGCAGTAGAGGAATAATTCCAAGTGTTAGAATAGCGTCCGTTATACCAGCTCTAACGTGTGTCAAGCTCGATATCAGTCCAGCTACGACACATCAATCAAAATGCTACCGATGTTCACGACAACATCGAATACAACTAATTCAACGCATCTTCTTAAAAAGTAGCTGATAAAAATGTTATTAACGGTTTTCAAAGCATGTACAGTCAAAGAATATCACCGGGAAAATAAAGATATTCAAGCACACTCAAAAAAACTACAACATATTTTAAGCAATAAAAATTGTAAGTATGCATAACTTGCATAATATACGCTTTTAAATAATTATAAATTTCAAACAGCTTACTACACTACTAGTATAATTCTAACCAGGTACAAATACGTTATCTGGCTTAATGTTTAGACGTCTGATATAAATAATGACAGTTAGATTCAATTGGCAAATCAAATACTATACGAAAGTTTATTCCTCAGAGGATGAATATAAATATAATACAAATATAAACTTCAGTTATAGTTATACTGTAACATTCATGACTTGTTTTAGCACATCCGTTATTAACAATAAGATCTCAGCATAATGTTTGGAATGGTCTGCCCATAATTATCAAGTACTACGACAAAAAATTGTAAACGAAATAAATGAATTTGACTGAATGCATAACAGGTTTATTTATATATGGTTCACATTCTTGCTCACTCTTTTTCTCTCTTCCAAACATCAAATTAACCAATTCACAAAGGCTACAATCCAATCGTGGTATACTCTACGTACGATTGAATTGAAAAAGCTAATTTGAGGAACGGTTGTCAACTAGCATTCTTCCGTAAGTGTCTGGGTTGGTCCTTTCTTGTGAAAACCAATTTCTGCTTTCTAGGCACCAGCAGGATAGACTACTAACACAACGAATGGCGAAAAACTTTAGGAAACAACGAGCATGTGTTAACTCTATATTCATAAATTATGCATAAGCATGTTGCGTAAAATGTTAAACCTGTAAAAATGACAGATTCGTCATCTCCGGCCTTCAATATTTCTATCAGACACTTTACTCCACGGGCAGTCAATGTCACGTGATCTGATCCATTGATAACTCGAGACAAAACTATTATCTAGAACATAAATAGTGCATATGACATACTTTAATATAGATAGAGAGGCGATATTAGAGATGAAAAATTAAAGAATTAAATTATAGAAATGATAGGTTTTCTGGCTTGTTTTCTTGAGGATGTAATATTTCTAATAAATAATACAAAACAAAATTATAAGTAGACAGATATTTGATGTATTGCTTTATTTGAACCACGATACGCATTAATTAAAATTATAAATCTATATTCATCAGCGAAACTTAGAGCCTTACAGCCTTGTAGTTTAACAATGTAGCAGCCTAAAAACCTAGCAGCGTAACAGCCTAACAGGCCAGATAGTCATATGGGTCAGCTGCAAGCTCTGCAAGACCTTCTACATAAAATAAAACGTATCCAGGATAAACCAGTTCACTTCGCTATTAAAATACTAATCTATGGAATTAAATATGATCTATACGTAGTCTTTAACTGTGTGATTGATAGGTATGTTTTTAAAATGTTTAAAACATACATGTATTTAGAATCGGTAACAAAGTGGTTTATTTGTATAAAACTGCACTCAACTGGTTTCAGAAATTCTGAAAACTTTGGAAAATATTTGTAAACGAGGAATTTTCTTGTACAACCTAATATACGAAGTATTTTACTTATAAAGAATAAAGCAAGCATGTGGAGCTTTGGCGTCTGTTAATACAGGGTCTGTTTGCGAAGTCCATGACATTATCTTGTCCCGAGGAACCGGACGTCAAATTCTTATTGATTGATTGATTGACAAATCGAACCTTTCAGTTTTATTAAAGCTGCAGCTAAACACGCATAAAGCTAAGCAAAATTCTGAAATACTACAAATATTCCGGTCGCACATAAATAAGTTATACTGCATATTTCAGTAAAATAGAAAATTAAAAACTAAATAGACCTGGAAAGCCACTGAGGCTTGCTGCAATTTATCAGACGAAGACAGAAAATACTCAAAAATGTTCAACTCAAGACCTCCAGCGTTCCTGATTGTCAACTGTTGAGGTTCATTGTTAAATGAAAACACGGCTAAAGTAAAGCCAGCCTTCAAACGAATGTCCTGTACAGCCAACAGAAAGTTACAGATATGACTAAAAAACACTGAGTGATCTTCCATTGTGATATCGAGTAATTAAAATTGCAATTATTGGGAGCAATGCTACATTAAAAACTCATCAGATAGACTTCAAGTCTGGAGTATGAGCGACCAATTGATCAAAAACAACTTGGTAAATTCTATTAACGGACTTAACCTTCACTGTCCATTCAGTGCTCCTGTGGCATTTAACATAGAACGGCGCTTTAAAAATAAACCTATTATTATTATAAAAAATGCCCTGGGTTCTATAGTGCCCTGGGCTAAAATATAAGATAAAGATACTTTATTTAATTAAAAGTTAAAAAAGGAAGCGATTAAAAAAATTCCTCTACATTCTGGGAAGCCGCATTCGCCAAAGTGCCACTGAAACAAGCAGTATTGAATCGCTGAATAGTAATAGACAGTAGCTGCCAAAGAAAAGCTTTTTCGCGTTGATCAACAATAATGGCGCTGATCCTCCTGCCTATTTCGTTAATAATGTCTGATGCGACAGAGTTGATGTGGCCTCCAGCAGCAACGCAAGATAGGCCGAGATTGCTCGCCGAGAAAGTGTCCGTCACAGTGACATCCCAGCTAACGCACTTGCATTTGTTCGCCCAACGAATTTGTGAGACACCGTGCGGACGCTTCCCATCAGTGCGGATCAATCTTACAGTGGCCGCACACTGTCAGTTTTGCCATCAAACTCATCTGTTCAGATATCTGTTCAGATATCTGAACAGATAAATTTGATCGCGTGTGGCCGCGTCAGATTTGAAAACTGACGAGAGAACTGATGACCTAGTTTCTCCACACACGATCAAATTTAACTGATCAAACTTATCTGAACAGATATCTGTTCAGATATCTGAACAGATAAATTTGATTGTGTGTGGGCAAAGACTGATGGGAAAACTGACGACTGTCAGATTTCAAAACTGATGGAAAAACCATCAAATTTATCTGTTCAGATATCTGTTCAGATGTCTGTTCAGATAAATTTGATCGTGTGTGGCCGCGTCAGTTTTCAGATCTGAAGACTTGTCCCGCCCACCAATAATTTTGGCGCACTTATCGGCCTAAACTTATTTTAATTTGAGCATTTTAAATAGAAATTATTTTTTTAATGAGTAGTTAAAATAAAATTATTTTAAATCACAAATATGCATTTGACATACAGAGATAAGCGTTATCGAATTAAATATCATTATTAAATTTCAATATTGATTTTAATATAAATTGAATGACTCGTGGCGCAGTGTTAAAGAGCTCGCCTCTAGAACGAGAGGTCGCGAGTACGGGTCTGCGTTGCGACGTAAAAAAATAAAAACACAGCCGTGCAAATGTGGTGGCGTCAAATCGATATATACGCGACCTTAATAAAGACCTTTACGACCATTTCCTATCTAGACCCATTTGTTTCGACCCGAATAGGGATATTCGGGACGCTAAACGGATTTTTTTAAATTTCAATATTAAAGACCTTCGCTAAACGAATTAAAATTTTATATACAAAGAATAATAATTTATTTACAGTCGATCTCTATTATATTTCTGAACAATAAAAATGGCATGCTCAAAATATATAGTGTTCTACAATCTCCCTCAATAATGAACACTTCATAAACAGGCCGTTTGGCGGGAATTAGCGCACTTGGTTTAGTTGCGCGTCAATTATCGAAGTTAAGTTACACCGACCTCGGTTAGTACTTTTTGGGTGACCACCTTGGAAGACCGAGTGTTGACAGCTTTAGGAAGTAAAAAATCCCAAAGTGATGGAAGGTTATTCTTAAATCCGCGCGGCTATAATTGATGCGCCATGAAAAGCCAACGATTACTAATAACCATGGAGATGAAGGAGGAAATGGGCAGTAAACAAGCATCTGCACTTGCTGACTCAGTGTGCCGTTTTTTGTTATGTTATATATAGACCTACATTTAAGGGACTTTCCCTATACGAGGAAGCAGAAATATAAACTAAATAGTGACGATGATGCAGAGTACTTAATGATGCAGTATACCTACCATGTGGGAGTATAGACTATAACTAGTATTATACTGTTGTAGTCACAGTGAAGTATTGGGTGGATATGGCGTAACGGTTAGAGTGTTCGCCTCGGATGCAATTGGCCTGGATTCAAACGCGCAATCCACTGAAAAAAAGACTAAATGTGAACTATGGTGAATTTAAATAAAAACAATGATAATTGGTGAACTCTTGCAAACAAAATAGGCAGGGGTATAATTTTAAATTGAGATTAAAAAATAATAATAATAATGAACCTATTAAATCATTAAATGATACTTCCATCATTTGGACAGCCACCGTCAACCAGCGGATGGGTAGCTCTCAAATTAATAGTTTACATAGCTCAAAAAGATATTGATTGATTGTAATAATAACAACGCTAATCACGCGCGGTGCAGGCTTAAGTGATTGACAGCTAATTAGCATAACTGATCAGATTTCTGAACAGTTAAATTTGACCGTGTTTGGCCAAAATATCTGTTCAGATCTCAGATCTGAGCAGATAAATTTGACCGTGTGTGGACGATTCAAATTTATCTGAACAGACAACTGATCAGATATCTGTCAGTTAAATTTGACCGTGTGTGGGCTCCGTCAAATTTATCTGAACAGATATCTGTTCAGATAAATTTGATCGTGTGTGGCCACTTTTAGGAGATCTTTAATGGCTGGGATATTTGCTCGACTCAATTCGCGCCAAATCAAATCATTTAGGAATTGATGTCTGCCGCCTCTACCGGCACGAGAGGCCGTGAATGACTACCGCATTGACTGAGACACCACAGATACAGTTAGGTGGCTCACATAAGGTAGTGCCCAGACGGAGAATGGCCGCGACTCAGACTGCCTCGTCGTTTAGACGGAGACCACAAGATGATAGAGGTGAAGTTATTATTATAGTTATTAGATAGTTATTATTATTATTATTATTATTATTTTAACATATAGCTTAGTTATCTAACTTTATATAACTATGTATTGTCAATTAAATATAGATATGCACTGTATATTTTCTGTAAATTAAAGAGTGTACCATCAAGTTCTCATTCCAAAATTTGTCAGCAGTTACATGATGTTAGCATAATGCCAGTATTTTTATTAATATTTCCTGTTTCCTTTCCAATTCGCTTTCTTTCATCCTGAGATATAAATGAAGTCACCCAGCATTAATATTCTTTTGTTGCTGCACATACCTGTATTTTTTTATTTTTTTATTTACACTATGCAGAGTGTCAACTTCAATCAGTATAAGCAAAAGTGAAATATTGGCTCAACAAATTCCATAAGTTACTTACTTCAAACGGGGAGTTCAAAAGTTCACGAAGTACTTGAAAATCAAAGAGGTTTTCTTCAGCCAGTTTTTCCTGATTTCTTGAATTGCCGAGCACCAGACATGCCAGGCAGTAGGCCGCCTCCACTCTCAAAAGCTGCTGATTAAAACTGTCGTCCTTTAGAGCAAACAAAATACATAGCACCATTTACCGAAAAACACTGACATAGCACCATTATCAAATACATAGAACATTTACTTAAAAGCTCAAAAGTAAATTTTTGTTCAGATTTTTAGTATCAACTTTTGAAAAAAACGTCATAAGGCTACTACAGTGCCACAGATACGATCAATCTGAAAACGAGTTCAATCCTGTTGATTTATCTGCAATTCACAATTACTTGTCAATGTAAAGAAGCTAAGCTGGTTAACTAAAGCTAAGGTTAACGTCAGTTTCTTCACTCGAAAGCGATGTCAGTGACGGGCGAGCCCAGGATTTTAACCCCCCACCATCTGATCCGCGGTCGAGTATTTTACCGACTTCGACACTGGCTCCAGCCAGTGGCTGCTGCCAGATGTTTGATGACTGGTAAATAAATATATGTGCTACCCTTGTTAACTCCATGGCTTGTTAAATATCACGAACACTCTAGCTGCCATACAGCACAAACCTTTTCCGTCCAGTCAGTGGAAGCAAATGACATGGCGCTGTCTGCAATGCGTATCCCATCTTCTTTAAGAAACGACAAATCAGAATCGTCTGGAGTTCCTAAAACAAAAAGCGATTAATGAAAAACTCAGCAACCGTTGTCACAACAACTCAATGATTACAACTTGAAATAAATTAAACCAGAAATTAGAGTCACAAATTATGATACTAGTAAGAGGAATCGACAACGGGTCGAACTCTGACAAATCAGAAGCCAATGATTTTCTTGAATAGAAATTGAATAGAAATGACTAGATTCTCACTTTTGCTAGGGATGTGCCCGTGTTGTATCCGTGCTATTACAGATTAAACCAAACGAAAACGCTTGTTCTAGCAGACAAGCGTTTAACTATGTGAAACATATGAGATGACCGAGTTTGTAATCCTACCAATAATGCCACCACAATTACACTACTACATAGTGCAGTGGTCATTTATTGTATGGCCATTCATTCAAAAAGTAAGGAATCAAAGTTATGTAACAAAGTAACTATGCACATTAAGTAACTATAGTAGTTTTAGAGGTGAATGGGTTTGTAATGATACTTACCCTTATTTAAAGGACTGCTAAAGACAGATCGAGGTTCCATAGGAGAAGTAGATGAATACTTGCTAAAAACGTCATCGTGAACCCTCATGTGATATCCGTACATCATCATCTCAACCAGCATAGGTATGACGCCCTCATCACTAATAACATTCTGAGTTACAGAGTTACTTCTGAATGCGATGCCTAAATGAAATGATTGAATACTTTATTTATTTATTTATTTATTTAGATCACCAAAAAGGGTCATTCAACCCTGTACAGTTCACAAGCAATGCAAACAAACCAGTAAATGCAATAAGTGAGCACAATTTAAATGTGAACCATGGTAAACTTAAAACGAAACTATAAAGTAGAAATTAAAGAATTGAAATAAAGAAATTCAAAATAAAGAAAATTAATGATAATAGGTAGGCATAATTATACATTTAAGATCAGTATCATTAATAACTATTTAATAAGTACTGACGAAGACTAATATTGAAACAGTTAACGGAACGAGTTTAAAAAATAAGATCGTAAATTAGGTGGAAGGGATAGCCAGTATCTAGGGCCTTGTACAGCGATATACTTTTCGCGACAGAAGGTTCTGAACGATGGTATAGTAAATTCCGAAACTTGTCGAAATTTATAAACAGAATTTACAACATTATTTAATAGCAACGAATAGTTGTAACATAAAGGCATATCATTATGAATAAGTTTATACCGAAATACGCAACAGCAATGTTTATGAATATCACTGAACTTAAAAATTTTAAGTTCTTTAAATATATTGTTCGTATGACTACGAAACTCTGCATGTTGAATTATTCTAATTGCTCGTTTTTGGAGTACTATCAATTCGTTAAGCAAGGTTTTAGAAGCGTTCCCCCAAACAATATTACAATAAATTAGATGCGGATATATTAGACTGTAGTATAAATTTAACATACAATGTTTAGGTAACTTAGTCTTAACCCGATGGAGTAATCCAATGGATTTGGCTAATTTTTGTGCAGTATAAGAAATATGATATTGCCATGATAAATTTTCATCAAGAATCACTCCCAAAAATTTAGTCTTATCTATTCTAGAAATGTTGATATCATCTACGTATATATGAAAATTTTCAGAATTATTGTTATATTTGTATTTATGCCCCAATAGCATGTAATTGGTTTTTTGTATATTTAGGGATAATCTATTCGCTTTAAACCAGTCAGAGAGTGTTAGGAGTTCAGTATTAATTGAATTCATTAGTTTCAAAATATCAAGGTTTGTGCAGATAATATTTGTATCATCTGCAAATAATATGAAGGTAAGAATTTTACTAATCTCGGATATGTCGTTGACATAAATCAGAAACAACAAAGGTTCCAATATGGAACCTTGTGGGACACCACATTGAATAGTTCTATAATTTGATTCTGAATTATTATATACCACATATTTCTGTCTTTACGTTAAGTAACTTTTTAAATTTAATAGTGTATAAATACTCCCATAAAACCATACATTTATAGTTTTTTAAGTAATATTTCATGGTTTAAAGTGTCAAAAGCTTTTGAGAGATCTATGAAAATACCCAAATAAAATTCTTTATTGTCAATAGCTTTAGACACCCTATCATGCATGTTTAATAGGGCCATATATGTAGAGTGCTTTTTATTAAATCCATATTGGGCTGAAGTGATGATTTTGTGATGGTCAAAAAAAGAGAGCAATCTATTGGCAATAATTTTCTCAAATATTTTAGAGAAGTAAGTTAAAAGACTAATTGGTCTATAATTTGAAATTTCGTTACTAGGACCTGACTTATGAATCGGACATACTTTGGCAATTTTTATATTACTCGAAAATGTAGCATTCATAATACATAGATTTAGTACAATTGCTAAAGGTTTGGCTAAGTAATAGATTATATTTTTAGAAGAATGGACGATGCCTCATCGAAACCTGCACTCGAGGTATTTTTTATAGATTGGACTATGTTAATGATTTCATATTGATCGGTTAGATAGAGAGCACATGTGTTGGAGATTTTACTTTTGTCTGAAATGAAATCATAAAAAGACTTTTTTGATTTAGGGATTTTATCAGCTAAGGATTTTCCTAACACTAACATCTCAAGATCCTGACTTTATCACTCCTGAAATAAAATCTCTTTTAAGTAAGAGAAACAGCTTAATGCGCAAATGTAAAGTTGAGCGTGCTAATGCCCTTACAGGAAAAATTGGTAAGCTTATTAGCAAATACAACTCTAGAAAGCTTATCAAACTCAATTTAGCAACCAATTCATATGACCTCTGGGCTGCTGTAAAAAAGGTCTCAGGTAAAAAGGAATTTCAACAGATGCCACCGAATTCTAATATTACAGCTGAGACGCTTAATTACCATTATGCTCAAGTCTCTACTGACAATCAATACATTGCGCCAGTCGTAAGTCAATGTAGTACTGCGCCACTATCTCCTATTTCTGAAATCACCATCTTCAACATACTGGATACACTGAAACCTACAGCTACAGGACCCGACGGTCTTCTATCGTGGTTTCTCAGGCTGTCTGCACCAGTATTTTGTGCACCGCTTGCCAAACTTGTTAATCTTTCAATTACCAACTCATATGTTGCCACACAATGGAAAGCCTCAGTGATTAAACCTGTACGTAAAGTTTCTCATCCTAGTGCCTCATCAGACTACCGTCCAATTTCAATAACGTCTGTTTTTTCACGCATAACTGAACGTATCATCACTTCAAGATACATCTACCCGGCGCTCTTGTCTCCACCTCCAGACCTTGACTTTGCTAACCAGTTTGCTTTTCGACCAACAGGTTCTACCACTGCCGCCCTTATCACTCTCTTTCATAAAATATCCTCAATACTTGAAGACCAAACGTTTGTTAGAGTGATAGCTCTTGATTTCAGTAAGACATTTGATACCGTCAATCATTCACAGATGATTTCAAAGGTTTGCAAGCTGAATATTCCTGAATCTGTTAATGGGTGGATTGCTAGCTTCTTATCTGACCGTTCTCATACGACCATTTTCGAAGGTCAAATATCCTCTCCTAAAACAATAAATGCAAGTGTTGTCCAAGGCTCTGCCATTGGTCCTCCTGCATTTACTGTTGTTTCCTCTGATCTAAGGACAATCCATTCAGCAAATTCTTTACTAAAATTTGCTGATGATGCATATCTCATAGTACCATCATCACATTTACATCTAACTGAAGTAGAATTAATGAACTTAGAAAGATGGGCTACAGTAAACAATCTACAGCTAAACAGAAGCAAATCTAAGGAAATAATCTTTAAGTCACCTAGTTATAAGCGTCAAACAATTGAATTGACTTACTTAGCTGGAATAGATAAAAGCTTCATAACCCGCATGACAGTAAGTAATGCTATAAAACTATAGCTAATTTAATATTGGTTTATGCAAGATTAAATTAAAATGCATTGTTACTATTTAGCGTGACTGTGTCATTGTCTTCTCGTATAATGTATGTTCGAATGAAACCTATCTGCGGTTGTTAGATTGTTTTAAATAAACGCAAGATTTATTTATTATATTTTAAGTTCAGTGGAAGGGTTCATCCATTTTAAATATCATTTAAACGCACCCCCTTCTTGGTTAAGAATTTATCATTAGAATATCGTATAATGACTGTTATGAAACATTATCTTGGACTACTGGTATCTAGGTATTATTGAACTTTCTATTTGCTTTTTGTTCCATGTATGTTTGTACGTTTTCTGCGGTATGTCAGAATTCAAGTAATAAACGAATATAATAATTAAATAAGAGAGTTATTTATAAGTATTAATATAAGAAATAAGTTGCGGAAAATGTTAAATAATAATAGTTTAAAATGATGAATGTAGCTGCAGCTGTGAACTTGTATCGATACTGGTTTGGCAAGAATTTATTAATATAATTCTAATATAATAGGATTTGTAGAAATATTTAGAGAAGCGATTGTAAACATAGTAGTTATTTATTTGAAAATACAACATAATTATGAACTGTTATATCGTATGCTTTTACCAACCAATAATCTGAAATTAAACATTAATTTAAATTTAAAAATAGTCTGGCTATGCAACATCCTGTGGTATAGAACTAATACAATTGAATGCCTAACTAACTACGTACGCGTTTCTAAAGCATCTAAAGGTTGCATCACTACCTAAGCATAGTGCAGACAGAGCCTCAATGGCTCGCAGTATAATCTCAAGTGTGGATCTGCGAATTCTCAGCAGCCGGACCAGTGGTTGAACTCCGCCCTGTTTGGCTATCAGACTTTGTCTTACCAAATCCTCCCAAGCAAGTGCCAACATTCCACTGCATCCTGAAAAAACGTTTTTAAGAAATCAGCTCATTGATGTAAAAGTTATATAGTTTCGACATGGAAAGTTCCAAGAGTTTACACATCTATTTTGATACGAATAATATAACAATTGGCGATTTCTTAAGTTTTAGCAAGACATTATTCTCGAGGTCGTCAGAAAAGGAACCTGAGCTGCTACATTTCTAATGAATTCAGCAAAATTCAACTGCACAAGGCCAATGGATCCCTTTAAACATATGTGCTATAGACAGCATTAAGTCTGTCTTTTTACTAAACAAATTAACTAAACGGCAAGCTTACTTAAATGTGGATCATTTATTAAAATCCACGGACTCAGCTGGTGCTCGACAGCGGATCAGAGTTAAAATCTAGTTCTATCCCTGTCACTGATATGCCATTGATTAGTAAATTGACATTAAACATGGCGTCATCTTTAAGATTCATAGCACTTTAAATCCATTTTTAACACAATTTGTGTAGGATAAATAAAAAGTTAATTAATCAGGCAAAAGCTTCGTGACTACACTTTGAGATGATCTCACCAACGAACTGTAGTACATCAGAGTCTCTCAGCAACATTTCGATGAGAGTTGGCAGAGCCATCAGTTCTGCTATCAGATTCTGTCTGGCTCGAGTTCTCCCAGCCACTGACCACAGGGCGCTCGCTGCTCGCTCCTTTACTTCCAAGGAAAACATCTAAAGTACAACAAGAAGAGGCTAAATCAGCCAATGAGTAAATCAATCAATTGATCAATCAGTCAATAAATAAACAAATAAATCAATCAATCAATAAATCAGTCGGTCAATCATCAATTAATCGATCAATCTCTCTAACAGCTTCGTAATAATGTCAACTTTTGTGTCTTCAGAAAAAGTATAGAGAGCTAGACATAGAATAGAATGAATTAAGTTTATTTAAACATGGCCAGGGCGAATGCATAGCGTACGAATACCATTACAAAGAGAACTAATGTCTAAGATGACTTGAGAACATCTGCAATCAGGGTTTCCTTTCTAAAGACTATTTTGTTTCCTTTTCAGGCGACAATTGAGAGGCACGGGTTGGAAGAAAAGCCGAGACGTAGCAAGAGGAACAACAGGACGAGCTAGATAGTATATTGTCTGTGCACTAATTACGGGACCTCGAAGGTAGACACTGACAGGATTGCACCCCTTGGGAAGGGCTTTAAGGAAGCAATATGCATTTTACATAGCAAAACAGAAAACATAATATTCGCAAATGCAATATTCAGAAATATAATGCTACTTACAAATAAGCATGGTGGTCGACTGCTATTTTTAAGTTCATAAAATTTGTTTAAGTTACGAATTATGTCAGTAAAATCTGAGTACTGAAAATGATTCTGAGAGTAATAAAATTGATACTGAGAGTAACGAAATTGAAAACAAACCATAAAATAGCAATCGCCGATTATAACAAAATAATTGAGATATTAAAGAGTTCTGCCAAGGTAAGTCATCATTCTCTCAGAATTATCCTGTCTAATGGCAGGTCCAACTCAAAGCATTTAAGTTTTATTTATCCTTTGCTTTTCTCTTCAGTGATTTTCCTAGAATCTACTATTGATAGATTTGACGACCTGATGTCACAGGTCACCACAAATCGATTGGATCAATTTGTAGTGTCCAGTGATAGGATGTGAGGATATCATTCGCAGTCTCAGATATCATTCTTGTATGTGGAAACGGCCTTCAAACCTTTATTATTATTTATTATTGGAATGCTGTATTTGACGAATAAAATTGAATTGTATTCAGAATTTCTGGTAGCATTTCTCTAACATGATCCGACAACAAGTCACAAAAGATATGTCAAGTTAAAAAGAATCTCGTGTCTCATTTTCGCATTTGAAGACGCTGCTGTCAGGAATGTAAAATTCAGAATATGTCTCTCTATATTGCAAATTGACGTTAGGCCCTAAATTTCTGAATTAATTTAATTATCATACATAACATAATCAGTAATATAATTCAACCTCTGTATTTTAGAGTCACAGGTAAAATTCTAGAGTTACAGATTGTATTTTAGTGTTGGAGATTGAATAACTAGTTACACTCTCTAGTTAATATCTAACTCCAGAATACAATCAACCTTAAACATTTTCAGAAGACCACACGTTGTTTCAAGTTCAATGAATTCCGCTTGAATTGCATCATTATCTTGCGCTAAAGCTTCCACGGCTAAAGCAGCTTTCATTCTCACTTCAATCTTGTGCCCATTTAATATGTCAGTCAAGTACCTAAACAAAAAAAAACACAAGACATAAGGCATCACAATTTTCATTGTGCTGTATAGTTTTCATCTTTCCATTTATTATAACTGTCTCTCTACAGGCACCCTCAAATGCTAGGTCTAAATCATAAAGTCTTACTACTAGTTTCAGTAATGCGAATTAACATCAATTTCAATAATCAAAATTTCATACTATACTAAAACTTTAACTTCGTCTTTAAAGATTACCATAGCCTTATTTAATTCATACTGTTAAACTTAGCTCAAAATTCTACCAATTTACAGGCAGCTTTCGCCATCGTGAGATTTACTGTAAATACATTCTTCAAGAAAGAACCAGGCAGTCTAATCAAAACATTTGGCAGATATTCCAGCCATAAAACACCCAAAATGCTTACACTCCAGTTACCAAATGGCAAATGCTAAAAGCATATAAGCCCTGTGTCATTCAATGTAGGTAATAAAGTTAATAAATTCCAATCATTAAACAGAATCATTAAACAGTTTCGAACATAGAACCATCAAGAGTAACACAATCTTGAACTGAATAAATCATCACGAACACCTACAAAATTTCTAATTTTATATATGCTTAATTGCTATCATTAATATTATATCCAAAATTCAAGTTTACCTATTTATTTCAGTTCGATAATTTATATCGCCCTCTATCGAAATGACCAGGTACTTTAGCAATCAAAAAATTATGGGTATGATGATTACGTCATATCATAATGTCTAGAGTATTTAGTTAAGTAAATATTTTGACTTATGATTTTATAACTGTACAGTTGCTTCTATGATTTCCTTTCTTTCTGTTCATTACATTTTCTTTTTAGCTTCTGTATCCTTTGTTATATTTGCTATATGGACCTGTATGTGTCTGCAATAAAGTGATTTGATTTAGTTTCTTTAAATTTTAATAAGGTAATATAAATGTTGATAGAGATATCGCATTTACATTACCGGGTGACACAGCTGTTGTAGGAGCCTTCAATAAACACTCGATTCTGATTTTCACGATGCCCTCTCGTCAGTGACGCTATAGCATCGGCCGATGAGGATTGAAGTGCGTCTGCTTAAAAAACACGCATTCATTTCAATACTGAATATTTCGCAACATAATTTAATACAGATATAGTTAATTTCTTTTTATATCGTAGGGAAATATAATTACAAATCTAGTGAATTATCTTTCACAATATATAATTAAGAGAAAGAAGGAATGAGTCAGAAAACGAAAATCAGACCGGTGACTAGTGCCCTAATCTTTCCAGCGGTAACCTACTGTATGCAGCAGAAACATGGACAATGAAGAAGTAGGCATAAGTATGATCATAGTATGTGATTAATGCTTTGAGCTGTGATGTTGGCGCCGGCTCCCATGGGTTCAATTGTAAGCCAATTTAACAGTAACTACTAACTTAACTGGTGTGCATGGAAGCAGATAAGTTTTACTTATTTACAATACCCTCAACTTGAAGCTACCAGCTTATAACAAGCTGAGGCCTGCAATGGAAAAACATGCTAACACCACAATTTTCTGCCAACGGTAAAGCTTTTCACATGTGAAGAATGCAACCACTGGATTGATGGAATGATCATTAGTGAACGAGACATTAGACAGTGTGAGTTCATTAGTGAACAAGACAGCAGACAATGAGAGATTATTAGTGAACGAGACAACAGACAATGAGAGATCATTAGTGACCGAGACATCAGACAATGAGAGATCACGATTGAACAAAACACCAGACAATGAGAGATCATTAGTGATCGAGACATCAGACAATGAGAGATCACTAGTGAACAAAACACCAGACAATGAGAGATCATTAGTGAACGAGACATCAGACAATGAGAGAAATATACACATTAGAATTCGCAGAACACAGGAGACAGAAATTAAGAAATCTTCTGTATGTCTACTAGTAGTGAAGCTGGAAAGAAAATGAAATCATAGAGAACTTTATTTGCAGAATCAAAGGAATAAAACTGAAGACGAAACTAAAATTATCAAAATATTAACCAGACGTTAGAGAGAGGAACTCGACGAGATGAGGCACGGCTCCTGCCGCCTCCACGGCCGTTTGATTGTCTGAGGAGTCCAGGCACAAAACTTTGAGAGCGTTCACCGCAGAAACTAGAACAGCCTCAACTGAAGAACTCAGCAGCTTTACCAACGCCTCAATACCACCCTGTTAATAAACATACTTGTACCATGTGTATAATGCTTTGTAGAAATTATTATAATATCTTACTTCGGTAAGATACTCGACCGCGGATCAGTAGGTGCGGGGTTCAAATCCTGGGTTCGCCCGTCACTGAAATCGCTTTCGAGTGAGGAAACGGACGTTAACCTTAGCTTTACCAGCTTTACTTTTACCATACTAATCGTAATAATCTTTGCATAACATTATAATATATGCATAACGTACATTTATATATTAATGTCAATATATATTTATAAATATACTAAGCTTCTTATTCATTCGTTTCTCAAAATTTCATTATTGCACAAAGTCAATTGATACTACATCCATAGACAATTCCTGTTGAACTAAAACTAGCAAATCATCATCAGTTCCTTGCGTTCTGCACAGAACATAGGGCGCCAGCATTCCTCCATTCGTTTCTATCATCAGCAATCTTCACAGCGTCTTCCCATGAAATGTTTAATGCTCTCAAATCCTTGTTGATCGTATTTAGCCAAGTACTTCTAGGTCTTCCTTGTTTCCTGTTTCCTTGAGTTGGCTTACCGGTAACAAAAATAGCAAATAGAAGATTTAATTTCTTACTTAAGCAAAGTTCAATGTTACTATGAAGTTATTAATACAATTGACTGAGTACAAAATGCATTATAAGCGGTAGTAATGAAGCGGATCCATCTATAGGAAACTTAAAGCTTTATTTGCTCTTTTTTAATATAGTCAGTTGCATATATTATGACATAAATGCGCGATAGTTGAAAAACTAGGAGGCAACAGTTTCTTTACCTTACATGTATAATTATGCACTTATACAAGCTATCATACTTTGGTGAAATAAAAAGTGTAAAGTAAAAAGTGTGAAATAAAAAGTTTAATTAGTAATGTTTAGTTTTACAACAAAGCATACTTTGCATGATATAAAAAGGTTTATACAGTTCTAATTAGTTCTTTTCTAAGTTTCTACACATATACAATAATAAATATAGAATGTCAGATCGGAGTTCAAAGAAGTGAAAGATGAACTGAGTGTGACAAAACAGATATTGAAACTGTTAAATTCTTATTGATTGATTAATTGATTGATAGATTGAAACGTAACACCACTAAGAGACATAGGAATCTATGTTACTAACCAGCCTTACTATTTCCTGACTATTGGAGCTAGTCGAAGCCAGGTCGCCCAGTATCACTGCAGCATGAGACTGAATGTCAGGATCGGACGCGTGCAGTAAGTGCACAAGAGCTGGCACTGAGCCAACTGTCCTAGTTAGGACCTGGCAGACTTCTGGGTTGTTTGATATGTTGCACAGAATGGAAAGAGCAATCAGCTTCAAGCTCTCGTCGTCTGATTGAAGAATTTTTACTATGGGTCGTACTATGCCTAACCGAACAAGAAATCAAACACAATCAATCAAACAA
This sequence comes from Enchytraeus crypticus, assembly GCA_905160935.1. Taxonomy (NCBI): domain Eukaryota; kingdom Metazoa; phylum Annelida; class Clitellata; order Enchytraeida; family Enchytraeidae; genus Enchytraeus; species Enchytraeus crypticus. The sequence goes on along the minus strand of CAJHZI010000514.1, from coordinate 2,438,738 downwards.
ATCAATCAATCAAACGTAAAGTTCTATAGGATATATTATTCAATTTCTGTAATTCGTACAGAACAAATGTGATGATACAGAACAAACAAGTATTATTAATTTATGTTCATTCAGTAAGATTTTTCAATTGAGGATTTTATTATCTCTTTTTTATCCCAGTGACTTTCCCCAGTTACCAAAAAATCAACAAATCAAACTGCTGTATGAATCAAAAAGGTAATACTTTAAATGAGAAGTGAAAATTTAAAAAATATGAAAAGTAGCTATCATCAGAAGGTTATAATGCCACTTTTAAGGACTTCTGTGCGTTATATTCGTCCCCCATCCAACGACCTAAGCTATTTGTGCGCCCATCAGTAATCTTTTAGAGACTAGGTCCAGCACCAAAATGTAACAAGTAAGGAATGACACAGAGTACATATTAAATAAATTGTACCTGCTCTTACTAGGCTCTTCCAGTAGTTCTGATTTACAGAAGTTAAAACACTCAGGCACTTAGCTGCTGACGTAAGATGAACACGATTCTCACTATTTAGCATCCCTAAAGTATAAAAAAGATACAAAATATACTCATTTTGCGGCTACATTATAATACAACCAAACCTTCCAAAATAAACTCTACTAGACAAAGGTTACTGTACTCAACCAACGGCTACAATTGTGCCAATATTTTCGCAGAGCAGAATTTGAACCAAATAAATTCAATAACAATTTTAGCTTGAAAGTGGCAATGTATCTTGAGAGACAAAAAGTTCATGCTTAACTGCGCTCTATTACACAGAGGTAGAACTATTTTCAATCCGTGTTCTTGTAGCATTCCATTTTGTTGCTTTAATCAGCGCCTGATACTATATTATTCTATGAACCGTTTCATGGATTGCTAAAGATTATCTTTGGATCTTTCATTCCTCCCGGACCGCTAATGGTGACTAAAGTATTTTGATGACTTAATGCGAAAATTAATAGAATATTTAAAAGAATCATTTAGATTTAAACAAACTGATAGCAAAATTTGACAATGTGAAACAAATGCATGCAAGTTAATGCACGACATCTGATGTGTGTATCTATAATATAGATTTATGATCTATGTATTATCCCATGGCATGCCTTCGATGAATCATTGATAAACTGAATACAAATAAAAAATTTATTACTTAACTGAGGCTAGTACATCCCTGACGGGGTATTCCGACAGTAATTCGGGGTTAAATCCGTTACGATTTTATTAAAACCCCATTTCTATAGATGATGTGTTGACTATAAATAAATAAATAAAAATGTCCAAATCATATATTTCATTTGGTTACATTCCTATACGATATTTGTGAGCAAAATGTTTCGTCAAATTGATCGCACTTACCTACTAATACATTCCACACGCACACATCAGACTGATTCCACGATATAAAGAATTCCAGGACATTCGTATGAAAGCCCAAAGCCGCAAAATGGACAACATTAAAATCATTTGAATCTTTGCTGTTGATATTAGCCCCCAGATCAATGAGACACTTGACAGCAGGCAGAGCGCCAGAACTGCAGGCTAGTAGTAGAGGGGTCTGTCTGGCTCTGTCAAACATACAACAACAACAATACGATTAGAGTGCTACTGTTGTCCATGACAACATCGAACACTATGAACTGCAGGCTAGTAGAAGAGGAGTCTGCCTGGCTCTGTCAAACACTCAACAACAACAACAACAACAATACGATTAGAGTGTTACTGTTGTCCATGACAACATCGAACACTATGAACTGCAGGCTGGTAGCAAAGCGGTCTGTCTGGCTATGTCAAACACAAAAGACAAACTGAACCTTCGTCAAACGGTTGTGCTCCTAATGCAAATCATTGGTGTTTGGTTCAAAGCTCGGGCACAAAAGTTGCTTAAATTTCGTTGTGATGATATTGACAGCTAACGTAATCATAAGTTAGTTGTCCCGGTTTGCATCCGAGCCCCTGCAATTATATTACCCACAAAAACTGCGTGTGTTGAACAAGATAACTAAGAAGATCTGAAGAAGCAATATTGCTCCCAGCTGAAGGCTCGACTATCTTTAGGTATACATTGTGGTAGATATCCTAGTTGGTCGACGGATTGCATATTAATGGTAACAAAAACAGACCATGAACTGCGTAACTTTGGTTAATCCTTTGACAAGGCTACAGAGAGAGGCAGAGAGAGAGTGAGAGCGAGAGAGACAGAGAGAGAGAGAGAAAGAGAGTGAGAGATAGTGAGAGAGAGAGAGAGAGTGAGAGAGAGAGACAGATAATTGCATGCATCAGCAACATCGCAAAGTTTCAATTTTTCGTGCACGGATTTAAGAATAACCTTCCAAAAACCTTGGGGTTTTCTTTTATTAAAATCTGTCAGCACACGATCTGGTTGTGGCCCATTCAAGTATTAACCGAGCCCGGCGTTGGCTACCTTCGTTTATTGACGAGCACGCATAGCAAGAGTGCTAAAGCACACCCCAGCACTCTAAATCTCGTTTCCGTTATTCTTCCAGACTTTCTTTTATTATTGAACAGGTATCCCTTAGGCTTTCCTCATTTCTGACACCTACTTCGTAACTTGCTTTGCTTGAATGATTTTGTTGTTATATCAATACTAATATTGTCATCATATAATATTGTCATCATATAATATTGAAAATATTGACATATTTTCAATATTTTGTATTTATCTCAATGACGACATTATTACACTTAGTGATATATTTTGTCGTTATATGTTCATGCATTATTTGCTAAATCTATAGTTGAGGAAACAGCGTTAAAACGTCGTTATTTGTGACACAATTCTCGTTATTAATCAGAAAAATGTCATTTCTGGCAAATAGCAAGAGAGAGAATATGTACTGGTTTATAGTGATCAAATCGATCATATCCGGATGCTTCCGGACGAGCTGTCGAATAATGTGAGGATGATCAAAGAACGCCGCGCAGTGGACGGGGAACCAACCATTGGACTCAGAGTGGTCTAGACGCGCACCCGCTGCAACGAGACAGGCCAATGCATCCAGTGCACCGTGTCTAGCTGCCACACACAGAGGCGTGGGTCCTGCCAAGTCGTCAATAAATCAATCAATCAAGCGATCAGTAAATCCATCGATCTTTTATTTCTTCATTGAGTAATCATTCCATTTGTTTCTTCAATGAGTTGTCAATTGAACACACAAAATTAAAATTATTATTCAAACAATTCCTAATTTAGTCCAGCATAAATCTTAGTGATTTAAATAAAAAAGAATTGTTTTACAATTAAGGGACTTAGTTTAATCTGGTATATTTTATATAGCTTTGTATCAGACAGCGCAGTGTATCATAGCTTAGCATTGAATGAGGCAGTATGGTAAGTTATATCATGGTATAGTATGCAGCTCTACGGTAGGAAAAAGCATAGCAGAGTATTAGGCGGTACAGTTTGGTAGGCGGTAAAGTAGGTCATAGCCTAGTATGGTATGAGAAGCTACGATTTGCCAAAGCACAGTATAGAATGAAGCTATAGGATTTGCAATAGAACACGGTTTGCCAAAGCATAGCATAGTATGTGACAGTACGTTTTGCCGGTATCATATGCTATGAAACGGTACCGCCTCATACCATGCTATGCTATGAAAAACCGTACCGCCTCATACTAAGCTATGCTTGGCAAACCGTTTTGCCGGATCGTTTTGTCGAATCATTTTGTCGGATAGTTTTGCCTGATGATGTCAGGGACGGTGACGTCCCTGACATCTTCCTTGTATGACGAAACGGACGTTAAACCTTTATTATTATTATAGAATAGTATAGTATGAAGCGGTACGATATGCCATAGCAGGGCATAGTTTGCAGCTCTCCTTAAGGCCTACGCACAGTAGAGTATGTGGAAGTAGGTTAAGCCATAGTATTTCATAGTGTGAAGCGGTACGGTTTGCCTTAGCATAGCTTAGTATGAAGCGGTACGATTTGTCATAGCATAGCATGGTATGAGTCGGTACGGTTTATCATTGCATAGCATAACAATGTATGACATGGCATGATTATGTCATAGCATGGCATAGTTTGCAGCTCTCCTTAAGGCCTACGCAGTAAGTTAAGCCATTGTATATCATAGTATGAAGCGGTACGGTTTGTCATAGAATAGAATAGTATGAGGCGTTACGGTTTGTCATTACATGGCATAGTATGAGGCGGTACGGTTTGTCATAGAATAGAATAGTATGAGGCGTTACGGTTTGTCATTACATAGCATAGTATGAGGCGGTACGGTTTGTCATAGCATAGCATAGTTAATATTGCACGTTATCGATCAGGGGTGCATAGTAATCCAGTGACTTTTAAACTACTCCGTACAAAAACCAACAGTAAAATATTCTAATCATCATATTATCCATGAATCACAGTTTAATTAGGGTCAGAATACGAATAGATCTTAAATTTTTCCATTCGATTTAGATTGTTCTGTTGCAAGTTCTTGAGACTAGGCGCTATAGGCGATTAAGTAATATATTTTGATATGTACTACTAAATACAGAGACGTAGGTCACGCTTATAAATCTGTTAAAATATAGCTCGCCTAAAGTAGGCTTCTATTCGTCTTTGTCAATTGATAAGCTTCACCGAGAGAAAAGTATATCAACATTAATTCAAAATAACCGACATAAGTAACAGAAACAAACCAGTGCCGAAGACTCTGGCCCGCTTCCTAATGTTGATGTCGACGTTGTGTCTAGCAAGGATGGAGATGATGTCAGCTCTGTTGTACATGGCGGCATAGTGGATCAGCGCAGAGCCTGTGTCGTCCAGTTTGGACAAGTGAGAGGCTGGGTACCTACGTGCCAGCGAGGAGAACACCGCAACCAAACCCCTGCTGGCTGCTTCTTGTAAACACTGCTGAACATTCTTCTGTTGGTAAAAATTGGTAGTACTAATATATACATAGATAGTAATTAATGGTCAAAATGATTATCATCATCATCATCTTCGTCATCGTCATAAAATTAGTAATATTAATATATAAATTAATAGTAATTAATAGTCAAAATGGTTGTCCTCATCATCATCTTCGTCATCGTCGTCATCATCATCATCATCATTATCATCATCATCATCATCATCATCTTTGCTTTCATTCCAGTTTAGCTAGGGGTTCAAGGGAAGAAGATAATGATCATGACTATCATTTTAACTATTTTAGTCAAAATGATAATAACATTATTATCACTAGTCACAAGACACTATATTTAGTCAAAATGATAGCAGTATATTAAAACTAGGCTTAATTTATTGTATGCAATTGTGTACACAAACAGAGATATCCGGACATGATATAATCCAATGAAACATTAAAGTTATCGTTAAGCTTATAATTTAAATGCCTTCGAGTTTTTAGAGTCATGGGTAGCTTTTCCTAAATGATATAGAACTTTAAATGAAATTTTCAACGGGTTTTCACTTTGGTATATACGAGGGCAGAGAAAGACAAGACGAGGATGTGAATCCATGAGCACGTGCTTACGAGATGAGTTTGATTTCCAATAAATGAAGCCATGAGACTAGAATAATGATTTCATAACATTGAAGAAGATCTCATACCATCTCAATTTACTAGGAAACAAAATATGGCGGCGAATGAAAAAGGTATTCAGACAACAATTTATCTCATAGTCGTAACTCACTGCACATTTTTATTTGATAGAGATGGACAAATTTCTTCAGGAATCTCAGTCGGAATAAATTGTTTGCGATATAGGTTCAGCCAAATTTGTTAAAAAGACATAAGTAAAATCGTTTGATTATATTTTATATCTTAAAAACCAAATTCAATAACTAACTTAAAGGGTCTGTGATAACGTAACTGCTTACAAAAGCTATATATTTTGCAATAATTAAATTAAATAAATTTTGTTGCAAAAGATGATAAATATAGAATTACTAAAATAGACTTGGATTGAATTCCGTACGAAATATTTAACATCCTTACGCAACAGAAGTTGCCCCCAAACTTTAGCATTAAATAGCTTTTAAAATATTAATGCATCAAATGACTATCGTGACTAAATCAGTCCGATAAAGAGAGCTATAACAACTTATAATAATTACATATAATAATATTATTATTATTAGGCTATTATTATTATTGTTATTATTATTATTACTATATGTAATGACACGTGGTATTATTATTATTATTATTATTATTATTATTATTATTATTAATAAATTATAAAAATTATAATTATAATAATAAGTATCGTAATATTATAAGTAATAGGACTGGTTATAACAGTCACGTAAATCAAACCCGGAGTTGTGAAGCCTTCTTAGATCCAAAAATCTTTTTGAACGTTTCACTGATCTGTACATCAGACATAGGGAGATGTTTAGGCCGCAGTTTGATCATTTCTTCCTGCGCGGCTCTTATCCAAGTCTGCTGAGGGTTCTGAATGTTGTACGGCATTAGACCCAATCCAAAAATAAAGTAGCTGAAATAGATAAGAAATATTTTACTTATTTGTACATTTATATCCAGTTTATTTGTTTCTGATTAGAAAAAAAAATAAACTGGATATAAATGTACAAAAAAGTAAAATATTTCTTATTACAAAAATTACAATTCTAACCGAATGTCAGCACTTTCAGAACAAAATGAAATATGTCAACTGCAGTTAGCTTTGAAATTTGGTCAATCATTTCCATGATTGATTTTCCACTACAAATGCGCATGTATGTGCGTAAGTGGTTCTTAATACATATTTTGATAACTGATTATTAAAAAATTCATACTTGGAAATTGGGCCAATTATATGTATATCACTGGAGTTCTACAAGTATATTGATGCTTATAAATTTCAATTTCATTAATTCATTAATTCAATAAAAATAAATTTTAAAATTACATTACAAGTTTAGAATAGATACCACACTAATACTGCAACTATAACATAGCCAAAGTATTTAATTTGCACAGCTCAGCAAGTAATGCATTTCCATTATACATTCCTGTAATAATTTTAATAAATACTAACACCAATGCTAGAAAGTTCCATTATTAGTGTTAGTTTTCTTGCGTGCACAATATTATATTTAGCTTTGAACTGAGCGTTTTAAATCTGTGTTTATGTGCATAAACGTTAATGTGTTTAAGTCTTTAAGTAAAAATATGTACTTAAGTCATGTGTTTAAAGATGTGTAAAATGCTTTAAAAATTTATTAAAAAGTTTAAAAATGTAAAAAGTGTTTAAAATTTTATGTGTTTATGTAAAAGAAGAGTTTAATCGTTAAGAAAAAATCTTAACATTTTGCTTTGACACAAGAACAATAGAGGAATGATCGCGAACCACTACTGTTATCACGGACCACTAGAGTGATAGTGGACCACTAGAGTGATGGTGGACCACTAGAGTGATGGTGGACCACTAGTGTGATGGTGAACCACTAGAGTGATGGTGAACCACTAGTGTTATCACGGACCACTAGAGTGATGGTGGACCACTAGAGTGGATGTGGACCACTAGTGTTATCACGGACCACTAGAGTGATGGTGGACCACTAGAGTGATGGTGGACCACTAGTGTGATGGTGGACCACTAGAGTGATGGTGGACCACTAGTGTGATGGTGGACCACTAGAGTGATGGTGAACCACTAGTGTTATCACGGACCACTAGAGTGATGGTGGACCACTAGAGTGATGGTGGACCACTGTGTTATCACGGACCACTAGAGTGATGGTGGACCACTAGAGTGATGGTGGACCACTAGTGTGATCACGGACCACTAGAGTGATGGTGGACCACTAGTGTTATCACGGACCACTAGAGTGATGGTGGACCACTAGAGTTATGGTGGACCACTAGTGTTATCACGGACCACTAGTGTGGTGGAGGACCACTAGTGTGATCACGGACCACTAGTGTGATCACGGACCACTAGTGTGGTGGAGGACCACTAATGTGATCACGGACCACTAGTGTGGTGGAGGACCACTAGTGTGATCACGGACCACTAGTGTGATCACGGACCACAAGTGTGATCACGGACCACTAGTGTGATCATGGACCACTAGTGTGATCACGGACCACTGTTGTGATCACGGACCACTAGTGTGGTGGAGGACCACTAGAGTGATGGTGGACCACTAGTGTGATGGTGGACCACTAGTGTGATCACGGACCACTAGTGTGGTCACGGACCACTGGTGTGATCACGGACCACTAGTGTGGTGGAAGACCACTAGAGTGATGGTGGACCACTAGTGTGATCACGGACCACTAGTGTGATCACGGACCACTAGTGTGATCACGGACCACTAGTGTGATCACGGACCACTTGTGTGATCACGGACCACAAATGTGATCACGGAGCACTAGTTGGTATCGAAGATGAGGCGAGATTTACTGATACACTGCAAAGCAGTTTTGCAACGATAAGTATGAGAGCCAAATGCTCATGTTATGTAAAAGATAAGGCCAATTTCATATATTAGACCTTTAAACAAATGTATAGTTGCATTAATAATTCCCCTAATGAATTTCAATAAATTATGCAGGACAATCAACTCGACAAAAAATTAGGCCAGCTTCTCTATGCGGCGTTCCTATTGGTAAAGCTAAAAAAGCTAATGTTAACGTCAGTTTCCTCACTCGAAAGTGATGTCAGTGACGGAAAGTGATGTCAAGCCCAGGATTTGAGCCCCGCACATACTGATCCGCAGTCGAGTATCTTACCGACATCGCCATTGGCTCCAGCCAGACTATTGAAATTAAGACGTAGAAAACTATTGAAACAAACTATATTGCCATACATGTATAATACATAGAAAACTATTGAAACAAACAAACTATTCAATTTAAGACTTAGGCCTATGACCTCCTGCACTGGTCAGTCTCTAATGTGGCATCTTGCATCAGCTCAAACAAACAACTGAAAATGGAGTCAAATTTCAAATGATTCAAATTTTCACTTAGAAAAGTTTCCTTCTTGTTGCTTTAATAATATGCACGCACTTGCAGGTTCAGTGTGTGTATTATTGGATGTCAAATAATCATCATCATCATCATCATTATCATCATCATCGTTGTCATCTTCCCCTGAATCCCAGTTTAACTAGGGTAGGGATACGAATACACATTCCCCACTCCTCTCTGTCCCACACCAGTCAATCTCCTAAAACCTTTCCACTCTTTGTAGAAAATGTTGTTAGCTTTAAAAAACTCATTCATAAAAGTTGAAGTTATTATAAGATAAAACAGGTACAGTACTTCACCTATAGCGTTTCAGAAATAGCCTAATATTTTATGCACGGAAAATAAAAAGTAGCAGCTTACTTGTTTTCTGCAATACAGATGCTCGGTGCAGGATAGCAATCCTGAAATGTAACGAGACCGTTTAAGTATTTCTTGTTGAAATCGTTCAGTTTCTGGCTTATGTCTACGTACATGTGACTGAATTCTTGTCTAGCAACACTGATATCAGGAGTACCGCATTCCAGGTGAATACCTACAAGTCATTTGAACAATTTTACAATTTCGTTAATTTCTTAGGATATAGATAAATTTGTCATGATAAATTGCTCAATTTTCTATCACGCTACACATAGTCTTCATCATCGTCATCATCCCTTAAATCTCTATTTAGCTAGGGTTGAGATACAAGCAGACCATCCTTTCAATTAGTTTCAGAAAATCGTGTAGCAATTACTGCAGCTTTGGCGCTCACCAACCGAATGTCCTTTCTTATATTGGTTTGGATCTTAGTTGCCTTTTATGACCGGTGCAGTCCATCGCTGTCAATTCGTCAATAACTCGGACACAACACGAATAAGAACTACTATTTAATACAGTTGCAAAAATTTTACGAGAATAATAGGTTGTATAATTAAATTGTATAAGAATAAATATTAAATATTAAATGTGATTATAAATATGAGATAGAAACATAGAATTTGAGTAGAATAAAAATAAAACTATAAATATAATATTTATGCTGTCAAGAAATAAATATGAGTAGAATAGAATAAGAAAGAAATGTAAATGAGAATTTAAAAAATAAATGCGAATAGAATATGAATCGTAGTAGAATAAAACAGGGTAAAATAAATGAAAATTTAGTATAACAAATTTATAGTGAGAGGAAAATATATATGATAACATTACAGTATAATATAGCAGAGAGTTTAAAGATACCCCCGTGGAGATGAGAGCAAGACATTTCAGAGCAGAAGTTCTGACAACATAATTCTGAGCTAATCATTAACGGAGGCAGATCTTTTTCAGTTCTAATCTCTTCACCTGCAAGTAATTGTAAAAGCACTGAAGAATAGTACCATTCGGGTAAAAGCGTAACAGTAACAGCGTCATATAGAGAAACCGGTTTTGAAAAATAGACTAAACTTAACATGTATGCTCTTCAACGGATGAATATAGTAAATATGAATAGCTTGTAGCCTACACAGACTGTCTTCATTTTTAACTATCTCGTTATCCCTATAAACGAGAAATCAATGAGCAAAAAGGTAGTGCTAAATACATACTTACTGTAATTAATGAGCAAGTACTTAATTAAAGCATGTATTAATTACTTACTACATGTACATGTATTACAGCATGTGTTACTTAAATGTAAGTATGTAGTGCTATTTAGCCCTACTACATAATTCAGGATAAGACGTCACTGACATTGCCGGACGTCCCTGACGTTGCCTTATGGCGAGGAACCGGACGTTAAATTATTATTGATTGATTGATTGATAACAATTTATCTAATTTCAAAACAGGTTTATTTCTCATAAAAAATCGCCTAATTGCAGACTCAAAATACATAGGCCTACTCATATACATAATTTTAAGACTTGTTCAGTGTAAAGAACTCCGTCAAGCAGTGAGTAATAATAATTGAACTAACCTGTCATAAACGGAAGAAGTTGATACAAGTTTGGAATTTTCATTCTTCTTTTCAGAGAGACTAAAAGCAATGTTAGAAATGAAATGAGCTTTAACAGGAAGAGCTTTTGATTAATCTCATGCTTGTCAGCCAGATGTTGCTTCAAAGCTATCTGCAGTAAAGAAACAAAATTCATTCTTGATTTACAAATATTAGGCCAATCTAATAATTCTAACATTATCAGTAACATATGCAAATCTATAATAAGAGACTGCAAATTTGGCGATATATGCTTAGTCAGATTTCTTAATTGATCAATAGTGATGCTTGCTGTGGGGACGTCTCTGACATCATCCCTGGATGAGGAAACTGACGTAAATCTTTATTACTATTATATTTATTATTGTTATTTTGTATTGCAAGGGCATTATCCTGGCCCTGGAATCAAAACGCTGCATCCTGCTTTTCAGGCACTTATTCTACCAACTTAACCCTCCATCTGAATTCTCAGATGCGACGTCTATAAGGAAGTAAAGCAGCGAAACATATATAAGAAATCCACACAATAAAAACACATTAATCGCTTATATTTAAATAGGTCATTAATGCAAAGTGGAGGCATATTTTGATTGTATAATCTTTATGCAATCACATAACAGAATTTTAAATATATATTTTGTACATACTTCATGAATCTGCTAATATTTTCGAATATTTCAGCATTGCTTGATCTACTATATTATATGAATAAAAGTAAAGCAAATTGTAAGTTAATTTTATTATATACTTTCGTAAGAATTACTAAGCATGCAACATTCTGTGCAAAGTATCATGTTCTCTCAGTAAGTGCATGATATATATATTTGAGTGATGTGATACAAGACTGAATTTTATAAAAACCTTCTGCTGCCTTAAATGAGCTTCTAGACTCCTGTGTTTAGCCGCGCCATCAACATCACGGAAGAAGTCTTCATCGTTGGATAAAACAGAACTCGATACATTCCACTCAGCGTCAACAACGTAGAGATTATCTGACCGCTCAATAGAAGTCAAGCCGCAGTTAATTCCTACTAGTGTCATGTCAGAGAGAGATATGAAGTTTTTCCTGGATTCCTCAGTTAAGGTTCCATAGAAAGGTTTAAGTTCGTCGTACGCTCGTGAATAGTCATTGTCAGAGGTTATATCAATCAGGCCTGCAGGTTTTAAATTGTTAAGATACATAAGGTTTAATAAAATAGCGAAAAACTTATAACAGAAATTAGTCTATAGTTACTAGTAAGCTATTGTCCAATTGGATTAAGAGACAACATTATCATTATTATATTATTGATAGGAGGACGTTCATCTGGAACTCTAACAACATAATATACTATTGATAGGAGAACATTCGTCAGTAACTTTATTGAACTTTAATACAATATTGAAAAGAGGACGTTTATCTGGAACTTAAAAATTATGCGAATATATAAGAAAATCAGATAAATCTTTAAATTTTATATGTACCAAATATTTCAAAAACAATCCTTGATATATGTGATCCCCATGTTGTGTCCGGGTGGCCTGAAAATAAACCAACCGTCTAAATATGCACGTGTTGTAGAAGGGGACATAAAACCAAGATCCAAACCAACGTCAGAAAGGGCATTCACCTGGTGAGCGCCTAGGCTCCAGAAATTGCTAAAAAAATTTAACTAATGTAAAAACTTCAAAAGAAAGTCTATTCGTATCCCGACCCTAGTTAAACTAGGATTTAAGGGAAGATGACGATGATGAATACTTGACATATGTTGGGATTTTTTTAAAAACTCGCATAACACGTATGGTCTAAATTTCAGAGTAGTAGATCGATTACAAACTGCATACTATGCTATAGGACTACAATTTATACAGTGCTTGATACATGGTATGATCTCATAACCTCTACTGGCACATAAATAACTAGAGATTTCATGTTTCTTGGATCCAAGGCCAGAACGTATTTAGAATTACGAATTATACGTTAAATTGTCTGAGACGCATTTTTCAGCTATTTAGTACTAATAATATTACAACATGTACAAGGCCTCCATTGGCTTTCAGGAGCCATTTCCGTTTTAGTATTTATATAAATCATGATAAGTATGCCTATCTTTATTTAAAGATCTATGAAATGCAATGCTCAACTATTTCAGCACATGAAATAGCTAATTAATAGATAAACATCTAATTAATCGATAAATAGCCAATTAATTGATAAACAATATTACTGTAAGTATTGCATACTTCGGCTTCTATTAAGTGATATTAATTAAGTTCTATTAAGTGATAATAAAGCAACTGGTAACCTGTTGAGGTAATCTACAGAACAAATTTATAGCCAGTACCGTACCTGAATTTGTAAACTTAAATAGTAAGTCCTTTACATCGCCCTGATGTTCATGTGTTACATTAGAATCAGCTTTCCAGCGTTCAAGAAACTTACGCCTCTGATCTCTGGTAAAATATGATCCATGCCACAAAGCTACAAACATCACGTGAGACATTATCAAGTATGAAACTAGTATATCTACAAAACAGTCACAACACAATCTACAAAGATTACTAGTCGAGACTTCTTCTAACTTCCAACCTATGATCTCTTTTAACATAAGTAAAAATTAAACAATAAATGCTTAGCTACAGACTTAACAAATAAAATAGTATGACAAATGTGCTCATTAGAAGCATCCATAAATCAATATATTAATCTCACCAATAAAGTCTATGTCTTTATGAAAATTAATCAAACTTGAAGAGAATATGCCAACTAAGATCCTGTCGTCTTCCTCATGCTTATGCGCCTTTAGAATCAATGCAGACTATTTGCATGATCAATCTTAAATATTGCAGTGGCTAATAATCCAACAAGGGAAGAATTTACACAGATAGGGTCTACAAGTGTAAAAAATGAGTTTCTGAAGAAAAGAAGATTGAGCTACTAAATGGCATTACCCTTCAGTGTGAAGTCAATTTCAATAAGCAGCTGTCCAACCCGAGTGTCGTGATAGGCTGACGATAGCAGACATGAAGAACTCGCATCTGAATTGATCTCTAGTGTTAAACAAGGCAACTGCAACACACAATGATAATACCCCTAGTCAGATCATGGAAGAACCTTGCAACTAAATTATCTCACTCAATTACTCCTTTTACGACACTCCTACTGAACTATAGTTTGTTGCTCTTATAATCGATTGAAGCCTCTCAATTGCCAAAGTTTTGGCCTCTGCCTAGAGTCAATCTAAAACCCACCATTCCTTGGAAGGTAGATCTCACAAAATTTTCAATCTTACAAGCTTGCTTCTATGACACCTTAGCCTCTATTTCAGTATATAGACTAATAACTGAGCTCATGCCAGGTAAGCTTGATATCAACACTTTTTAAATTTCATTTCATTTGGTAGGAAAACTACAGGCAAAGGAATGAGTATGACAACAAAATAAATGTATAAAATAAAATATAAAGCAGAGTAATGTTCAAAACACTCAGTGCAAAAACAATTAAGAATTCTGTTTGTGAAGCAAAAAAAGCTAATGTTAACGTCAGTTTCCTCACTCGAAAGTGATGTCAGTGACGGGCGAGCCCTGGATTTGAACCCCCCACATACTGATCCGCAGTAGAATATCTTACCGACATCTCCACTGGCTCCAGCCAGTGGCGATGTCGGTGTGACACAATACTATGCAGTGTTACATTAAAAAGTGACTGAATACTATGTTCTGTAACATACTCACAAAATACATTAACAGCTTCAGACAAAACTAATAACTTTTAATATAACATTGTAAGTTTCAATGATTTAAAAAATTCTGAAGGTATGATTCAGAAAAAATGCATTTTTTCTGGTTAATTAGTTATTCTTGTCTCGTCAATCACTAATTACTGTTCAGATAATTTTTAACATTAAAATGACTTAGTGCCTCACTTAAACTCTAAATTATGATTAAAGTAGAAATTCAAAACAAATAAAAGATTTCATTTGGAAGTTCTGGACTTCCTGCAAAACATATCGCATCACAAAACCACAAGGGATACACTATGTCCCTACTAATTGCATGATGTTCAATGTTTATTCTTCTAGTGTGTACTGCCCAACGGCAGGTCCAATGCATGTAACTTCTTAAACAAATTCTATCATCAGTCTTCCTTTTTATCACTACACGTGAATTTGCTATCAAATCATCCAAAGTCCCATGTCTCTGCCCCTGATTATATTCCCTAGCATTTATTCATTCCTCTATTACATCCCTTAAGCAAACCATCCCCCTAATAATATGTCATATCATCTTTACTTCCCTCAGCAAATCATCCCCATTATAATAAGCCCTATCCAGCTTTTCTTTCTATTTCCTATCACATTTATTAACTGCCTATGTGTACTGACTCTCTCAAGAACTTATTCATTTGCAATTTTGTGAGTCCAACTAATCTTTTCTACCATTCTCCCAAATTTCCAATGCCTCTAGGTTTCTGATACTGTCTCTCCTTAATGTCCACATTTCACATCAGAAACAGAAGGGTTGACCACACCAATATTTTCACAATCTTTACCTTTGTGTTTTTTTTTAAACCATTTGTTAGGAATTTTCAAACTTTCCAAAAGTATCTTTCACCTGTGCAATTCTACATTTTGTTTCAGTTCACACTTATTATAATTAATAAGTGCAAAATCTTAATATATAATAACAATTACACTAAAGAATACTATTATTTAACATGTTTAGTAAGATGCATGCGCTAATAGCAGCGCTATTCAGATTGTTGTTCTGTAGTCTGAACATTCCACAGCATTAGACTTTTTGAGATATGGAATCATCACTTTCATTGTGAAATCTTCTGGCCAGATGGGGGTACTGTACACATGCATGCATAAATATACAAGTTTCAGTAGTGCATCTCCCTCATGCATTTTAACAAATTTTGTTGGTATATTATCTATCCCAGCCGCTTAATGAATGTATACATTTACCAACCTTATATTCATGAAGGAAAACCTTATGTATTATATAACTTAGGGATGTGGTTCTCCACATAAATTTTTCCATATTTTATTAAATTTATATTCATATTTTTTCCTATTTCAGGTTCTGAGTCAAGTTGTGTAGCAATTCTAAAGGTATAAAAATACAATACTAGCACAATCAATAATTGGTTCATTTAGTTACAATCAGCAACAGGACAGAAACTTTTCACCTGATTAAAGATATATATGCCAACAGTAAGTTCTCTTATGATTTGGTGGATTTCCCTCATGTCAACTGAGGTCAATCCTGGTTCCTGAGGCATCAGAAACATCAACTGTTCTTCCTGAGGGACCTCAAACTGAGAAATTAGCCCGTGTGGAGCTTCTGAAGATATCTAACAGAAAATGTACACAAAATAAAAACTTTATCACGTTAAATTACGTACATATTGAAAAGAAATTAATGTCTCTGACATATGAATACTTTTCATTGAAAAGAAATTAAAGTCTCTGACATATGAATACTTTTCGGAACTACAGATTTAAGCAGATTTAAGTAGAAAAACAAACAACTAAGAAGGGTAAATAGAGGAAAGGAGTTTTCTACTCAAATGAATGCTACTAACTGTTCAGTTTAACATAAAAGTCAACTAAATATATCACAGAGCTATTGTAAGAAATGCCTCGATTCATTAAGGTGTAAATGCTTTCAAATGATGCAGAATGTAATATTAAAACTAAGCACATAAGCCAGAGAACAAAGTACAGATATATAACTATAATTATGGTCAAACGTTTGGCTTAACAGCTGCCTAATCTTTAGAAAGACTGCATTTGTATAATAGAACTAATTAAGTTAAATCAGAAGAAAACTTTCATAGCAGATGGCCTGCAGCAAAAACACACGTTTACAGCAAATTTACTAGTGTAAATGGGGCTTACTTTAATATCATCAGCAGAAAGTAACCAGTTGGAGGAGGTAGAAGCCAATAATTCCTGACAGTCATAGCGATCACATGACAGTTTATCTCTTAGATAGGAATGAAGTTCTGCAATCTGTTGAGGATCCTCCATCAGCTCATCTGCTTCTTCCATGACTCCTACATCATTTATTGTAGGATGATAATAAATGATAGTAGTACTTAATGATGACTAGCTTCATGTAGTCATATTTAAAAACTAACTAGATAGCAAATAAGAAACTGATAAAATAGCCTTAATGTAGGCTTAAATGTGCCTAGGTTAAGGAAATTTCTGTAAATAATGCAATATAATTATCTGAAAGTGTGGCAGACAACATTTCCAAGAAGCAGACATGGACTTGTAAGTTAGAGAATTAGTCTTGTAAACAAATAGTTCATTCAGCATATATCAGGTAACATGAGACTACTAGACAGTGTTGACACTACAGAAGACTGTATAGAGCTTCGAACAAATTGCAACCTGTCTATTCTCACAACTAAGAAGAGTTTGAAACTAGGAATTATTCTCATAAATGTTCTTTGCATTTTCTCAGAGAACCAAAGTTAGATTTTTTCTTCTTCAAAGTTTCATGAGTTTTAAAGTTATTCATGCTTAAGTTGATTACTGATTAGTTATATAACTAAAACAAACGTACGTAATATTTTATGATTTTGTATATGCTGGTGTTTTAAATTTTATTCGTGAATAGGTTTTAGTGTATTAGACACTTTTTCCTGCTAATGTGTAGGGGTATTTTGAAGTAAGTAATATTTGGCTTAGATTGAATGTCTTGATTGCTATAAACTTTTAACTGCTTTATATCATTTTAATTTGCTATGTGTTAAGGGCACATGTTGGTGCCTTCGTGGCCTTTGTGTCCTTTTTCACTTTGTCTCCATGTATTTCTAGTGTGCGGTTTTACCAGAGTGGGATGATTCAATTCAATTCAAAGCACTTTCCCTTACCATATGGGCGACTAGCTAGATAGAGCAATGCTCTCACTAGGGACCGATTGAATGGTATTGGGATTGTTTTAATTTTGCATCATTGATTATGTTGTATCTTGCACTTTTATTTCTCTTTTTGTACACTTTGTATGTATGTGACTTCACACTGATGTTTGTTGTCGAAATACACATATGTCTCTCTCTCTCTCATGCATAATGAGCAACACCATAGTAGAATGAAGATCTAAATAGCTCACTGTGCAGAGCATCAGATTAACGAAGAAGTTCTAAATAGCTGTTCGTGAGGCCATAGGTTCAAATCCAAGATGAAATCATGAAATGCTCAGAGAGTAACATCTCGGATATTCACCGTGAATGTCCAAGATTTTACTCTTGGACATTCATAGGATCGGTAACTTTAACAACTGACTGCCAATATGATTCACAGGATCGGTAGCATTAGCAATTGACTAAATTGTAATGTTTAAATATGTAAAATTAAAAGTGTTAGATATTATCACAGATAATATCACTTTACTACAATGTGTATTTAATTTATCTATCATTTAACTTTTATCAGTACCCACGCACAATAATATTAAAATAACATAAACTAATTTTCATGCAACTTATATATTGTAAACTGCATGGTTATCACAGTTTCACAGCAGCTGCACATAACTTAAATTAATATTTTACATTTTTATTGTATTAATTAGCCCAATTAAATACGTTAAGGTATGTTACGAAAAAACCTTTAAATTAGGCTCAACGAATTTAGGCAGCACGTAATCATAGTGTAACTGTAGATCAATAGGCATACCTCCTACAAATAGGACATTGCAGTTTTACGATTTTGTTTTGTTTTGAATAGACACTTATAGATAGGATAAGTTATCTAAGGGTTTGCATAAAATACTAATAAATAAGTTTTTATCATTTGTACAAAATCTTATATTTTATTTTAATAAGTTTTATAACTTCATTTAGTAAACTGTTACCATAGTAACAAACAAAACCACCTGCTTGTTCTCAGAATTGCCATCTTAAAATTTTTGAACACCTTTACGTTTAAGAGTTTAATTTAAAATGTTAAACTGTTAAACGATACCACGTCTCTCCCCATGTGTTTAAATCGTTAAACACTTAATTTATAGTATATTTTTGCTCTACAGTTTCCATAAATGCCCGAGATTCTCTGATAGGCTCACCTGGGATATTTTTAGGACGGAGATCCCTGACGAGTCATTAAAGATATTGATGTTACCCAAAGGTGTGATGTTATCTAATACATTTTTGAATATTTGAGCTATTTTGATATAATAATTTTTTATTCATACTGTTTCAAGCTTGCCGAAAGCCCATGCTGTTAAAAGCTGGTAAAGCTAAGGTTAACGTCAGTTTCCTCACTCGAAAGCGATGTCAGTGACGGGCGAGCACAGGATTTGAACCCACATCAACTGATCCGCGGTCGAGTATCAAACCGACTTCGCCACTGGCTCCAGCCAGTTATTATGTTACAAACACAATACTGAAGTATATTTTTTTGTTAGGTTAAGCGCTAATCTTTGAAAATTGCCGTTTCCAGAAGTTATTCAAGCTTAAACTTAGAGTACGTAAACGAGTACGTAGTACGAGTACGTATCTGCCGCGTGTACGTAAGAGGCAACTAAAGGCAGGAGCTGAGGATGGCAAGAGGGGACCCACCTCACTATGAAATATTCTCCCCCAGGATTAAATGGTAATTAATCCATCTAACTGAGGAAGGCAAAGAAAACCAGCTCAGAAGCCATACTTTTCCCAAGCTACAGGCTACATATGGTATGGATAAGACATAGACTTTGTGAAGGGATTAACATGTTGATCTAAGGAGTGCTCTTATGGAGCGAGAAAGCAGACTTTGAGTATGAATATGTACATTGAACTTGATACTTGGCAGTGCACTGATAGAAGGAAGGAAATTTAGAGTGCTTTTTTACTAATAACCATGGCGAGGAAGGAGGAAATGGGTCTTAAACAAGCATCTGTGCTTCTTGACCCAGTGTGCCGTTATCATTGGCCGTTATGTTTTGTTTATGAAAGTGTGCAAAAAAGAAGTTACAATTTCTGAGGTTCTCAAGTCACGTGACCGTAACAGCTGATATATGTAAACAGTATTACATAAATGTGTTGTTTTTTGATAATTATTCAGTTCAATTTCTGTTTTGTCGGAGTTGAATCAATAAGATTTAAAAAACACAATAGTTAATCTAAATAAAAAATGGCTATTATTTGCACACTGATTAAAGTTACCAGTCTTGAGTAATACATGATTAGCTTGTTGATTCTTTGGGCTGGGTTTCAGAATGTTGGGTTTTTCAACTTTTTAAGTAGTGCTCGATATTGTCATTTATAACAGTAACACTCACTAAGCTTACCTGATAACAGCGACTTTAAAGTTACTGTTGTCAGTGACAATAAGTACTATTGAACTAAATCTAAGCCAAAACATATCGGTGATTTTGAACGTCGTGGCCATATTTCTAGTTTTTTCAGCCTATAGTGATGACTGTTAGAGTGAGGACCAGTTGGCAAATATTGTTAAATTAAATTGTCACACGGTATTAATCAAATAATGAAGCTCTAATCTAGTATACCATTTCTGGATTTGGCAAAATTGGCAGAAACAATAAATAGAAGTTAGATTCAACATTATTTTCTTGGTGCTCTATGATGTTATTCTCTCTTTGGACTGGCTTTCTGGGTTTTACTCCATTTAAACCCTAGCCTAGAACCTAACTGGCTGGAGCCAGTGGTGATGTCGGAAAGATATTCGACCACGGATCAGTATGTGCGGGGTTCAAATCCTGGACTTGCACGTCATTGACATCGCATTCGAGGAAGGAAACTGACATTGGCATTAGCTTTTTATAACAGTTTGTTATATTTGTGCCTTTGCAACTTTTATGGAATCAGTAGCTGTATTGACTAATCTGCCAGCAATCTGTACAGCTAACACAGGAGGCAGCAAATTTGCACTTGTGGTGGTCTCAGTATATAATTTTGATGTAGGCTTGTAATAAATCCAAAAATAATAATATATTGTTTATGAGCATTATCATGGGATGTTGCCATTTTATTTTATTTTTTAAATGTGGGTTTAATGGCAAGGTCAGAAGTCCAAAGGGCTTCTCTTCGAGACGGCTGGTGTAACGGTGTACCCGGCAAAGTGAATGTGCGAGATTTTACTGAGATCAGCTCTACCGGGAGTTAATCTTAGGATCTCAGGAAGAGCCGTTTAATACTTCATGCCATTACCTAACGTGTTTATGCAGTGAGCCATTGAGACATTCAGGTATTGGATGATGTCATTTGTCTTATGTTACATACATTGTTACATATGTTTGCTTACATTTAGATACAGGGAAATTAATATAGCACAGCAGCAATTACTTAGCCTTGACAAGCCTGCACAGTATCTGCTCAGATGTCGGATTCATATGGTAATCATTTGCGTTGAATTTGAGTTAACCTGATTGCTGATAATAATAATAATTTAATGGTTGAACATCCGTTTCCTCATCCAGGGATGATGTCAGGGACGTCATTAAAATATGAGAACTTTTTTATACTACTACATGACAATGAGATCAATGTAGGTTACTTGCATGCCATTGATAGGACAGCTAGAAGGCTAGATCATCTAATCAAATGTGATAAAGATGCTTAGTATCTTCCTACTTGGTAGAAAATTTGTTTAAAATTTTATCAATGTAAACAATAGGGTGTTTATTGTAAACGTAAGTATATTAAGTTTTGTATGGAAATTATGTTATCCTCAGTAGTTGTTGTTCTGATTTGTTTTTAAATATTGTAGTAGTCTTAAATAGTGAAATGAAATTTGTAAGATAACTGTATGTGAGTTTTAATATCATGCATATATCTGTCCTATCACTGAGTCTAGATGACCTTACTAAGTCTTCATTATTTTCTTTATCTTTGTACTAATTTATGCTTCTTTGCTTATTGGTATCTGTCATACCTTCCATCGCTTTTAGTATGAAATTGATTTATTCTGCAGTGAATCTGAAACAAAACACAAAAGTTTTGCATAATTAAAATAGACTTAGAGTTTATATAAAATTACTTAATAAGTATAATTAAAATATGTGATATTTTTAGTGTGTTTTTTGTGTTTGCAGATTTCCTATTTAAATTTCTGGTTATTGGGAGTGCTGGCACTGGAAAGTCATGCATTCTGCATCAGTTTATTGAAAGTAGATGTATGTTAACAATAAGAATTTAATGTTGTTAAGCAGCTAGAAACTAGCAAAAGCCAATGTTAACGTCAGTTTCCTCACTCGAAGGTGATGTCAGTGATGGGCGAGCCCAGGATTTGAACTCCACACATTTGATCTGCGGTCGATATGATTAAGTGCAATTAAATCAGCTAGTGCGTCATGTTTATGGTTTTCTGCCAATTTAATGAATTTTTATGCTCCGATGCTTGTCAAGTAACGGGTTAGACCGTCTTACGAGTAACAGGTTAGACCTGGAATTGGCGATACCAACTTACCTTTCTAATTTCAGTTACTTGCATCTGAACCCATTTAGCCCTAAAGAATTATCTAGTGATGGCTATTGTATTTCCGGCAGTATTGTCATCGTTCAAGATTGCCTGTTTAGCAATTTGAAATGATGGTAAAGAGAACTTTTCTGTAACTCTGACATTTGAACCTGTTTTGCTAACAAAATAAATTTAGGTTAGATTATTGACTGAAATGGGACTAACTCCCATGTATTAGTAGAGAACGCCACGTATTGTTCAGTCATGCTCGTTAAGTTTACTTTTTGAGTAAGTTAAGTTCATGCCATTAAGTAAAGTTTCGAGCTAATGCAGATCTTTGTATTATGCATTTGATGGGAGTTTTCCTGTTATTTATATTATTGTTGCTATCATTTTGGTATCTAGTACTCTGTCTTTCTTTGAGACTGAAATTGCTTGATAACCCTACCAAATTAATTGACGAAAACAGTTTCTTGGTGCAATTTTAAATTTTATTTTGATAGTTTTCAATATTGCCTCCTGAATATATATATAATTAGTAGAAGCTATACTGACAGACAAGAGTTTTGTTGTTATTGTTGTTAGTGTTTTTAAATGGACACTAATAAATTGCTGTGCTACACTATTGTTGTTTATTTCTTACAGTCAAACCTGATACTACGCATACGATTGGAGTTGAGTTTGGTAGCAAAGTCATCAACATAGGTGGCAAGCAGGTTAAGCTGCAGATCTGGGACACTGCTGGTCAGGAACGATTCCGGTCGGTACTTTATATAAGTTTATGTATTGTCTGTCATTTATACATTTCAGTCTCTGTCTTTTCAGATTAATTTCTACTTTTCATTCGTCTTTTTATTTCTTTACATTTTATGATTGAACTAGTTACATTTGTTGTAATATTATGTCATTGATGGTTAATAGTAGCCGAAACTGTGTGAGATGTAAGATGTAACCAAGCTAGAACTGAGGTAACAAAGGGAGGGTTATTGTAGAAGTCATAATTTTCTAGATAAAGGGTACATTAGGATATGGATAAGTTATAGCCTTTTTGAAGAGATCAGCTGTTGATCTATGGAGTGATCATTTTGGAAACTAAAAGCAGTGGATGTATATAGGTGGGTGTAGCTTGAATCTGCCGTTTGATAGAACACTAGAGAGAAGAAACTCTCGCAGTCTTAAGAAACGAGAGAGAATGAGAGAGAAATAAATAATGCGATATATGTATAATTGAAGTGTATGACTATTGATAGGAGTATTAACTATTAAAATTTGTATTAGTTAACTTTGTAGTAAATGGATGATTGATTAATCGTTAAGTTTAGTTAATTTCTCACAAATTTCATAATCATGATACTGTGTGTTCAATCCTTGATAAGCGGTTGGTTTGTTTGAAATTGCACTGAAAACTCTTTCAGCTGAACATGCTGTACTGTCGTCATACAATTGAAATCTAAAGTAATCATACATATGACCACAAACAGACTTATCGTTACAAAATTTTAAAACATTCAAATTCCTTTAATCGATAACTTTTAAATTAATCATTCAAGTAGAACTTAAATTAATCATAAACTTATACAGCCCTAATTATTGAGAATGCATATTATTTTTGTAAATGTTTATTTTGCTGTAAAGCTCTGTCACAAGAAGCTACTACAGAGGAGCTGCAGGGGCCTTGCTAGTGTATGATATTGCTAGGTATGTTAGCATCTTTATTCAGGGGCCTTGCTAGTGTATGATATTGTTAGGTATGTTAGCATCTTTATTCAGGGGCCTTGCTAATGTATGATATTGCTAGGTATGTTAGCGACTTTATTCAGGGGCCTTGCTAGTGTATGATATTTCTAGGTATGTTAGCGACTTTATTCAGGGGCCTTGCTAGTGTATGATATTGCTAGGTATGTTAGCAACTTTATTCAGGGGCCTTGCTAGTGTATGATATTGTTAGGTGTGTTAGCAACTTTATTCAAATCATTGTTACCAGTTGCTTCATTACTTTATTAATTAACTTTATTCATATCATTGTTAACAGTTACTTCATTAATTTATTAAAAGATTTTTTAGATTTACCATACCATCTAATCCTATTGATAATTCTGCATTGCCTTGATTTGTTTTTTCAATTCCTGTCTTTAAAACTCGGCAAATGATTGTGATCATATGCCACATAGTGGTTTATAATTAAAATCTTGCAGATTACATGCATAATGTTGATTAGGTTATCTTCATGTAAATTTATATAATAGTTTCGTTTTAAAATTTTCTTAAATTCTGAATTAATAAAGCGTAATAAAGCAAAGTTTAATCTTGAACATCTTACGAGCCAGAGACGATCTTGTTGAGATAATTAGTTCCTCCAGTTTGTTAGGAAAGTTTATTAGGAACGTCTTCTCAGTGACCCGACAGATACTATTAAGCTATGTTACTCCTTTCATCTATTTAATTGCATACAACCGATCTCGCAACAGCAGTTGCGGCTAATGAAATTCCTGGTTATATTGCCATTTACTATTTATATGTGCTTCTGAGACTTAGTTAAGAATGAACCGTACTGAGGCATCTGGTAGATTCATTTAATGATTAATAGCGTAATCATTTTTGATTTTAGATACAGATGGACAGATGGACAGAAATTTGAAAAAACACACATTAATTTATATTGCTATGTATTTCGTAGGCATTGTGAAGTGTGAATTGTTTATTTCATTTCTATTGTCATTTGTACTTATAGTTTCTTCTACAATGTTTCTGAAATAAGGTTTCTATCAAGTTCACTTTGTGTCGTCCCGTACCTATGATTGCAAGTGTTGCTTTCACACATCGGTGCGCAGAAGTGCATACTACTACTACTACTCAACATTAAGTGTTTACTACTTCCTGTCTTATTCTGCAGTCGAGAGAGCTTCAACAGTCTGACAAAGTGGTTGACGGATGCTCGCGCTCTGGCCAGTCCCAACATCATCATCATCCTCGTGGGTAACAAGAGAGACCTCGATAGTGAACGTGAGGTGACATTCCTTGAAGCGAGTCGCTTTGCTCAGGAAAACGGTTGGATATTAGTCCTTGTAGTATTGTTATCGCTATAGAGTTTCTTTTCCTGATATTTCTGTTACTTGTTTGTCTACACCGAGTCTGAATTTCTCTGTTTTACAGCTATCCTTCAATTGCTAAGATAACTTTATGTTTAATGGTTGTCAGTTGATAGAGTAACTTTATTTATTCCATGTATTTATTGTGACATATATGTTTAAATTGCTGTTTATACTACTACCTATTCTACTTCAAGGTTAAGAAAATGTAGTACACGAGTTTGTTATCCAGATATTTTCAGATTATTAGATCTAAGCATTATAGTAAAGCGTTGTAAATTTACAGCTTATTATATTGGCAATCTTCTTAAATGCAACTCAAAAATTTGTTAGTATTCTTATTGCATTTGAATAAAAATTTTAAAATTTAAGTTTTAATTTTTATTTTTCAACAGGCCATGGTAGAAAGTTACAGTTGCTACGGTAGAAAGTTACAGCTATGTTTGATACTCTTGATATGCTTCCGTTATACTTGATATTCAAAACTAGTGAGCGTTCTTGATCTATTAGTGACTGAGTTAGTGGTGCATTGGTGTAACACTCGGCCCTGCTTCTAAGTCTGTGTTTATGCTAAAACTCCTAAAACTAACTCTTTGCTGGTGTAACCTTTATACATCGAACCTGATGTTGACTTATATTGTAACATTTTCATTTCTGCTTACAGTGTAATGTCGTGTCATGTGATCATCCTGGGGCTGGTTCCAGCTAATGATTTCTGTATGATGTTCCTCCACAAACTCTATTCTTTGCCATTTCCTCAGTGTTCATTCTTTTTCTTCCTTCTGTTCTCCCATAAATGTTAACTCCAGCAGCCTTCAAATCTTCGAGGCTGTCCTTTCATCTTCTTTTAGGACTTCTCATTGTTCTTTTGCTATATGCTTTTTATAGTTAAATATCTTTCGAGAGTTTCTGTTATCTTCCACGCACAATGTAAGTAGTATTTACACAACTTAATAATTTTTATGTTTTGTAATAGATTTTTGTTGTTGCTGCTGCTGTAGAATTAATGTTTTTGGAAACGAGTGCTGTAACGGGTGAGAATGTGGAAGAGGCTTTCCTGAAATGTGCTAAGTCGATCATGCTTAAAATCGAATCTGGTTCGTTTTGTTGGTTATCATTGTATTGTTAAGCCTTCTATTGTGTGAGTGATTGTAATAGTCTAATTTTGCCTCCCTATGTCCCTATCAGTTTATTTTTCGATATGCAATCTGCACATTTTAAAAATTATATATCACTTGTATTATGTAAATAATTACCAGTGTTGTGCCGGGATTGCTGAAGAATAGACCACCTGTGGACTGCACGTGTCGTAAAGGGCGACAAAACACTAAGATCCAAACCAATGTTAGAAAGGGCAGTCGGTTGGTGAGCGCCTAGACTCCAGAAATTGCTACAAAATTTTCTAAGATGAATGGAAAAGTTTAAAATTCCGACCCTAGCTAAAATTAGATTCAAGGGAAGACGATGATGATGTAGTATTATGTAAATAATGTGAATGTTTTAATTCCGATTACGTTCTTGGCTGAGTTTTGTAACCTTTTGGTTAAGGTATTTGTTGTGATAACTCAATAATTCTTTCTAGAATTCTTTGACTTTCATGTAGATTGTCCTTTGACCCCTTTTCATAAATACTCATGAATTCTATCTTATTTACTTTATTCATTTTATTAATGATTTTTATCTTTTAGATGATTTTAATTTTGCGATGATTAATTAATTACAAATTAAGTAATGACAATATTGCTGATTGGCTGATCAGGTGAATTAGACCCAGAGAGGGTTGGCTCAGGAGTCCAGTATGGCGATGCTTTAAGAAGATTCCGGCATCAACCGGCTGAAACCAGATCACAGTTGCCATCTTGTAACTGCTAATCAGTGTTTAAAATATAACAGGATTGATGAAGACAGTGTCTGTTTAAACCGTTTAATCTGTAACACGATCTGTTGTTTTTTCAGTGAATCAGTAGATTCTCTGCATAATCGTTAGCTCATGCGTAACTGATGTCCTTTCAGGAGACAAAACTGACATTAAGCCATTTTTAGTTTAGTATCGTAGCACAGCAAGCTCGGAATCCTCGAAATCATTCTTTTGGATGGAGCCAGTGGCGGTGTCGGTAAGTTACTCTACCGCGGACCAGGATTTGAACCCTGCAGTATGTGCAGGGTTCAAATCCTGGGCTCTCCCGTCACTGATATCGCTTTTGAATGAGGAAACTGAGACGTTAACACTAGCTTTACCAGCTTTTACTTTTTATTTGTGAAATATAGAAGAATGTGATAGAGTAAATCATTTGAGTGATGAAATGTAACTTTTGACGTTCTTTTATTAATGAAGCCCTGCTGACCTCATTTCATGTATCAGAGGCAATTATTGTATCATCCATTCTCTTCATTGATATGCAGTTTCTTTGGTTTTACCTTTAGATTTAATTTGTAATCTCTTGTCTCTCCAATGTTCTGCTATATCATCGGGTCAAGGCATATATTCCTACTTGTAGTTGTATTCCTGAGCCGTCCATCGATCAACTGACAGATTTATTCTGTCAATAATACTGTGCCTTCGCTACATTTCTTTTGACCCTGTGCCATGTAGATTTTTTTAACAAAATTATCTCCAAGATGGTTTCCTATGTTTATCGCAGTACGCAGTATTTCTGCTCAAGTCTTTTCGGCTGCAACAGAGGAACCTCTCATTTATTTTTGTCGGAGCTTCTATTTTTTATTTTTTAAGTCATGTAGCTTCAATTTTAAACCCTGAAAGGAATTTTAAAAACATGACAGCCCCTTTAAATATACTAGTTTTCATTTGTTTTTAAAATTCATTAATATACTCATGATTTACATTGCTGGTGACAGTTCTATAAGTATTTTAATATGTAGTTTGTTTTGTCGATTGGTATATAATTGCGATTGTAGCTGATACTTTACATTTAATGGTAATATACTTTTTCGTATTGCTGATAATCATTTGCTTTCGTTTGCACAACCATTACTTGGATTTTCTATTTGTTGTTCTATCCTGAATACCTTTGGTTTACTCTACAATTTTTAGTTAGAATTTGTCATATTTCTATAAGTTTATTTTCAGCATTGATTCACCATACTGTTCATTATCCGAGCATAATGTTCACATGTTATACAATCTCTGCTTATACTTCTGTTCGAGCTCTTGATAACTTGTGCATCTCATTTATGATAGCATTTACATACCGTAGTATTATCTAAGCAAAAGATTTTGCATTTTGGTTGGTGTATCTTTTTATTTCTGAAGTATAGTCATATGTCTAGCTAGTTTTGTGTTGTTTCTATTCAATAATTTTGTTTTACATTTGAATTTAATACGGTGTATAGACATAATCTCTTTATTTTTGTCATTCCCAATTAGTATTAGTTTTATGTGAATAAAACAATGCTTAAAATAAAATAGAAAATGATAAGTATTCCTTTATTTACTGATGCATGTTATCTCTTAAATTCAAATCTAAGGGAAGCATATTTAATATAATGCAAAATAGTAAAATTAAATGCATAAATTAAATGCATTTATTAATAAGTAATAAGCGCTTCTGTTATTAGTTAAATACTACTGTAAAATCTTTGGCTAATGTGTCCATTACAATTACAGTTCTTCTTTTACAGTCTTTATGTTTCATTGCATGTATTGCTGTTATTTTTTAATTGTCAGGATTGCGTGATAGTCATGTTTTTTCAATTTGATGATCGATATAAGATTTTTCTGTAATTCAGAAATACTGTAATGTTTGCTTTCGCGTACTATGATGATGTGACTAATATAACCGATACAATTTTTGCAGACAAGGGTATACTACTATTATATTATACTATCATACTACTGATGAAATTCTACATACACGTATATTGCATTTAATTCTTGTATATTATATAAAGAGTATTGCTTCTTAGTTTCCATACTACTGCCATATCGTGAATTTTATTAGGAATATCATGGGTTAACCAATAAACTAGAGACAGATGTGATATTTAATTATTTTTGTGTACCTCGTGTAAGTTTCTATGTAAATCTCTTAGTTTAATAGCCATTATTGTCTATATATTAGAATTCACATATTGCTGATGATCATTGAAATGATTATATAGAATTTAAGTTGTATATTCTGACAAGTCAAGATTATATGGTGTTCATATATAGCCTATTATATAATGTAATATATGTACCATAATATATGTGTGTGCGTGTTGCGTACGTGTGTGTGTTGAACATATATGGAAGCATATGGTTGTGTGATATGTTGATTACGCATCGAAAATTGTTTTTCTTTCAAGTACCGAGTTGATGAATAATAATTAATTTGTAATAAAAATGAAAAACTAAGCTTAAACTCTATATCCTTGCAAAATGGGAACTGTCAGAAACAGCCTTGCTTGGAATCGAAGACGTAGCCACTAGTGAAACAACAAGTGTATCTGTAAGGATACATGTATCGTAAAAGATATGTCTGCTGCCAACTCGGCCATCCAACAAATCGATCTGTACCTCTCTAATCCATCTGTACCTCTGTAATCCATCTGTACCTCTGTAATTAATCGATCTGTACCTCTGTAATCGATCTGTACCTTTCTAATCGATCTGTACCTCTGTAATCGATCTGTACCTCTCTAATCGATCTGTACCTCTGTAATCGATTTGGTCTCATACCGACAGTTGCGGACTAGTGCACTAGATAGCTGTTGAAAAATAAGTCAATTAAAAGTGAATAAATAACAAGATATTTGAAGACATTGAATTTGGATAATATCTAATATACACGTGCAGCATATCTTTGTTTAAATACTTATAAGGTTTGGATATTCTCTTATTGTTGTACTGATCACTTAATTGGCGTCAGATAAAGATCTATAGTTTCGATAGATCTCGTTCCATTGGCAGGATTTGCTTGTTTGGTGACACTTGTTTACATTTATTTTATGTAAAATCGCATGCATGTAATGTACTAGTATAATATAATAGTGTAAAAACTATTTGACTCTATTTTATTGTGATATGCAAACTAATTTCTAATCCAGTTAGATGGCTAGCCTTTTTTAGCAAGCCTATCCGGTATATTAAGCTTAAACACATCTTTGTGTTCAGAATGTTAATCATTTTGTATCATTATACTGATCACGTTTTACTACTTATGCACAACATTACCAATACATATGTATTATGTACTATAGTTGAGAACACTGTGAGCAGATACCAAACTTAGATGTACACTTACTATTGCTCACTAAACCCGCATTAAGCCGTTCCACCTATTCTTTAGCAACGATGACATCTAAAGTTCATGTTTTGCTATTTTTCCAACTGACAGTCATCTGAACTGAAGCAGCGTATCCTACGCTGCTACGAGTAGTAAGCTGCGGAAGGGACAAATCGATAGATTTTCCCAATTTATTGCTTTTCAGCAATGTTGTTGCTGTCCGTAACAGATTTGGTCAGTCGCTTTCATCTCCCGGTCAACTGATCAGACAGATATCAATAAGCTAACGTATCGCTGTAAGCTTGCTAAGGAATTTCTATGATTGACTTCTTTGTTCTTCGGCCTATACTTGGGTCAACTTTACCGTCTTTTCACACATTGAAGAATAACCAGACGCATCAGTTTGTGTTAAGCTAGAGAAACTCTGCTTGGTTCACAGTCTGGTTGTTAGTTCTTCAAATCTATGATACTATCGCAATATGGAAGTAGTTTGACTTCTTTTAAATTTACCTATGATTTTTAACGTTACCTCAAAATGTCAGCTATTTTGAGGTAACATTAAAAATCAAAGGTAAATTTACAAGAAGTTCAAACTGACATTGTCCGAGCAATTATACTTTCATTAGCCTTGATCTATGAACAAATGCTATACCATACAAAATACGATAAAATGCTAAATGTCAATAGACTTTAATTCAAATCACTTCACTCTTCAATGACATATAAACACTTCAAAATATATGACTATGCAGGAACATTAGCAAATCGCAATATAATCATTAATTAAATAATTTTTTTGTAAAACACCAATTCACTATAAAACCACTTCTATTGGTAGGCCTACACCCTAGGCCAAATGAATCACATTACACTACAACATTGTTATCCCTCTACACTTTCATAACCTGCAAAGACTTAAGTTTGTTCTTCTTTCTCCTCCAGTGTTTCAATAAGAAGCGATATCAGAATAATCATAGCCCTATGATTTAAACATGTGATATTAAGAGAGAAAAATATCAGAACTAGCATTTAATTATAATATGTTTAACATAACATATACACATGATAGAGGCTAACCAACTTCTAAAAACACTAATACACCTGAAAAGATTACAACAATAATTTATATTTAAATTTCATATCTATATATTATAGATATTAAATTTTAAATTTTCTCTCCGATGGGATCATTTTGTTATTAACCATGAATAATGCCAAAAACCTACACCAGCGATATCATTGCAGATTAAAATTTTTCTAATTTCAGACTTGAACAGGTAGATCCTTTTCTTGTATAGTAAAACTATAAATACTCTATAATTGTTTTAGAGTATTAGGGTATTACGTATTTAATCTATTTGTAATCATAAAGTCAATCCATAAACTGGCAGGTATCAAAAGTGACACAAAATCGACAAAATAAAGAGAAGATTATGAGATCGATGTCATATGTCCTCAGGTAATATTGACATCAGTTACAGTATCCTAGGTTGAGTAAAATGATAAATATTCTTACTGAACGACATTGACTAATGCAATCGTTCAGACAATAGGCTAAAGTATTTAATCTACCTCCATAAAGCTAAACCTAAGCTTGATATCAGTTTCATGTCTCAAAAGCATATCAGCAATAGGAAATAATGAATTAGAAGAATATGTCTACTAAGTAAAAATCACATACCTAACAGAGTTGGTTCGGTCTAAAACTACAACTTTTAGTTTCCATTAACACCATTACAGCAAATAACAGTAAGATTTTACATTTAATACACATTAATCTGAAATCTTAAGTACTAGAAAATTAATTATACATATAATTTATTATACGTATAATTATTTGTGTATTTTTTATATGTATCTTAACATATTAAAAGTGCATATAATTAATTCGGTCATCAATCCAGTAGAGCTTTCCTCTGGCGACAGTCTTCAATGATGGTGCTGCAATTCTTCAATGTATAATACCTCTGCAACAGCATCATGTCTCTGCAGAGTTGTAGTCCCGAGGAGAATTTAAAAAGTATATACAGTGTATTTGCATATAATGTTGCGAATATATAAATATGTATGGTATATATAGATATATTGTACACGTGTATATTTAGACACGGTGCATATATATATATATATATTTATATATATATATATACATATATATATATATATAAATATATATATATATATATATATATATATATATATATATATATATATATATATATATATATATATATATATATATATATATATATATTATATATATATACTATATATATATAAATTACAAGAAATCACTTGCCAATTAGAAACAACGAAACAACAGAAATATAGCACACTCGAACGAACATTGACTTTTGTACCCAAAATCAAAATCATTCCTAACCACAACTGTAATGCAACGGATATATTATAAACTAAATTTACAATACTATCATATTCAACTAGTCCTCTAATTATCTATCACAGTATGACCCAACATAACATTTATTGTTCAGTACTCTCTTACAAAATACAGCAAGGAAAGATTTTACCGGATCAGACGTCAGATTTTTCATTATGTACTCATTATACTGGTATAAAGCCATAGCTCTTAAATACAGCACCCAAATATAATGTCATTGTACATCATTTATCTACCTTTAGTAAAACTTCAGAAGCAGAATTCAAAAAGTATCATTTCCTGAAACATTTCCAGTTAGCTATATAATTTAGATACTCTGTATTCTCATATATAAAGGCAACAGGCTGATATTTGTAAAACAATTGCACTAATTTCATATGGCCGACTAATGCAAATGAAAGCTCAATGAAAACAGCCTACACATGTTTTTCAGGTTAAATACTACAATATAATGTGGCTGGTAAACATTTTGCCCTTTACATCTTAGCCAATCAATAAAGAACTTGAAAGTAGAATGTAGGAATATGTACCTTGAACCTTGATTGATAGAGTGCTCATAATAGAGCTTCAATGGACATAATGAGTCCAAGTGTGGAGAGTTCAGTAAATCTTATCTCTACTTTCTAAAAGTTGACCAATGTTAACAAAATTATGTACGGTTTTCTTTTCCAGTTACTTGCAGACATATAAAATACACAATTCACAATTACACAAAATTATCTTGATGCAGCAATAGTCTAACAATGACTGGGTCATTTTCTGAACTCAATTTACACTCAGCTAAATTCTGGCAGCGACATTGATTTTAAGTTTGTACAACTACAATCTAATGAAGGCTGCCAATGAAGTTGACTATGCCTAGCTGCAAACGCTAATTTGAGTTCAGAAAATGCCCAGCATGTATCGAAGGGTATTCAGTTATTATTTTCCATGTTGACTCCATCGTCGAAGCTCTCCGTCTCTGTCACAAGTGCCCTCTCGAGGATAACTCTGCCTTCTTTGTATCTTTGCGTCTCCTCGGTGGCAAACTCGTAAATCCAGCCAAGCTTAGCGTCGCAGTTCTTGCACGACACGTCGCGCACCATGTGACGTCCAGTTAGCATAACACGATCCTGCACTTCACTGAAGCGAAGATTTACGACCCTGTTGAAGAGAAACGCCCGCCCGGTAGCTCCGGTGAATCTCGTGGAAATCAACTCACCTCGGTTAGTAAGTGGCGTCTCACAGCTCGCACAGAGGAAGAGTCGAGATCCACCGAGATGTTCCAGGAAGATGCGACCCATTCTGTCGTTCTTGTTATGTTCGAGATGAGAGCGGTCTGATGATTAATTGATATTAATACGTGCCTCTATGGATAGTTGTAGAGTTGCAAAATCTGGAATAATAAAGGCACAAACAGGGTTGGGTTTTTGCCAGGACACTGGCAAAAACCGGTAAAAACCACGTCAAAAACTGGCAGAAACCGGCAAAAACTGGCAAAAACCGTCTAAAACACCAAGACTGGAATATAAATATTTTATGCTTGTAAATGTATTATATTGTTTACAACATAAACTTTATAAGTTAAATTAGATGTTAGAAATGTTAGCAAACAATTTAATATAATTTGACACTCACCTTAAATTTTTTTAAAAACTAATTCTTTAAAACTTGCTTCACGGTATTTGAAATTCTAGGTTACTGTAACTTAACTAGCTTATGAACAGAAAATTACTGCTAATTATATTAATTATAGAAAAGCTTAAGCTCTTAACTGAATTTTTTATTTGCAGTTCTATAATTTCTATGAAGTATTTTTATTACTGCCAATGAATGTAGTTTCAAAATTGCTGAGCTGTGTAGATTCTAATCTCTGTCAATCCCGCTGCCACCTTCTTCAGTGTTTGTGTCACTTGTTAAACCTCTATCAACTGTTTCAGTGTTTCCATATTCACACAAAAAATCTTCTTCACTATTGTCAACACCATCAACATGTCAATATTTAGCCGGGTTGTGTAGCATTCTATAGCAGAAAACTAGCTTGGCAACAGTCTCTTGTGCAAGACGGTATCCAACCAAAGTTAGAGAAGATGCGACCGATAGCTGCTGAGCTGCAAGGAGCTGAAAGCAAGCGAACTCCTAGAGATATTTAACAGAGTCTCTGGTGAATCTTACAGTAGAGTCCTTGCATAGCAGTGCTCCTTTCCACCAAACAGTTGGCTGCAAGGAACTCAGTACTGCATCTGAAAAGAAAGATATCTGAAATGGTAATGATCTAGTTTCATATGCTATCACTAAAGGGAGTAATGCTGGATTCAATTCTATGAGCCACTGTCTAGTGTTTTCCTTGCAGGTGATGTTCAATTTCTCACCCATATACTGAGGATGTAGTATATAAGCAAGACAGTGGAATGGTTCAATCACTTGATCAAGTCTCTGTTGAATGATTGCTGGATATGGTTGCAAACTCTCTGTAGTATTCAAAAGTGAAAACCATTCATGACAAGCATCTGCTAAACTCGCTTTGTCACTTGTAATCTATCCAGAGCTGCAGCAACTGGTCGAAGCATTGATATCAAGTCCTTCGTTTGTCTGTAAAGGTTGAACTCACTGACTAGGTGACAAATTCTTGGTTCAGTGTCTTGTTCGTGCTCTTCTGCAATACTGATATAAGCTTGTTGATTGCGAAGAAATGTATCAATACATGTCAGATGACTATTCCATCTGGTGTCACCAGGTAGCTGAGGCTTCACTGAAAGTGGATACTCTTTAAGAAATGCACCAAGGGCATGATGGTTCCTGTAATATTTTTACATTTCAATTATCTGCTTCAATATTGCAGCCTGTGTGAGTGACTGTCCAATCAAATTCAGTGTATGTGCCGCTATAGGCTACATAACGTATGGATAAGGCATAGACTTTGTGAAGGGATTAACTTGTTGATCGAAGGAGTGCTCTTATGGAGCGAGAAAGCAGACTTTGAGTATGAATATGTACCTTGAATCTACCACTTGGCAGTGCAATGAAGAAGAAGAAGAAGAAAGGGTGTTATACTACTAGTTTTTCAACATTTGCAGGCAGAAACTTGATAACTCTGTACGTGAGCAATTAATGGGACTGCCATATAATGTAGTTGTTACTAGTTTTGATGGTTTAGACAAGAAAGACTTTTGCCAGGAGGGTTTTTGCCACTTAGACAGTTTTTGCCATGGCAAAACTGGTTTTTGCCGGGACGGTTTTTACCATGGAAAAAACCGGTTTTTTCCACTTAGGGGCAAAAACTTGCCAACCCTGGGCACAAGTATACAAACAGTGTCCTGAAGGATAATATATGGCAATTAACAAATAAATTGCTAAATTCCCCGTGTTGTGTCAGGGTTGCTTGAAGAATAGACCATGTAAATATGTACATGTCGTAGAAGGCGACAAAAAACTAGATCCAAACCAACATCAGAAATGACATTCGGTTGGTGAGCGCCTAGGCTCTAGAAACTGCTAAAAAACTTAAATTAATGGATAAACTTGAAAGTCTATTCGTATCCCGACCCTGGTTAAACTGGGATATAAGGGAAGATGATGATGATGACTAAATAAATAGCTAAATACACTTTAAGTGAGGACAACTAATATCATTAATTATTCAAATGAAAAAATTAAACACTATTCTAAAGTATTAACATAAGTTTACAGCAGCACTTAAATTATATAGCATTTAAATTGAAAACAAGAATACTAAGAACTGCAATTTATGAAAAATTTCGGAATAATGCTGCTCTGTATATACCATAGTCTTTTTATTGAGAGCCAAATATAAAGCCTCTGCATTTATATACATTTAAATCACACAATGAAAAGCAACGAAAGACTTCCATATATAAAGCTACTTAGGACGGTTAATTAAATTTGATCATACAGCTGTAGAGTTCTCTTAAATGCTACATCAAGTTCCCTGTCGTAATTGAGCTGCTTCTCTTACCGTGATGTGTAGATTGTGTATTAAAAATGTTACAGGAGACTCGATTGAATATCAGGCATATCTGCATGCACCAGATATAATTATAGCATTCTGTGAAAGCTGACAATGCTAGAGCCATGCAAAATTTGGGGCAAGAACTTTGTGAACGTTGCTGGGAAGTTCGCGCAGTTTAAGAGATGTATCATGGCTAAGAAAAAGCCTACAGGAAACTAAACAAAAACACTGACTTTTTAAAAGCTAATTTAATTATCCCTACTCAAAACTGAGGGGGAAGGACAACATCAGGGTCTCTTCTTAAAAACTTACAGCAGGCAGAGAGAGAAGTGGAGTGAGGAAAATGCTCACCATTAAATTATAAGAGGAATAAAATTTATAAAAACGGCTCTCCTATTTTCAATCAATTAGTTTTGTCTCATTGTTTCCTTATTTGCCAATTGCCCCTTACAACTTAAAGCATTATCCTTTTATGCTCCTCCAGTCATTTCATGAAGTTGATTTATAGCTAATTTGCAGTGTTGTATTGTAACGAAGTAAAAATACTCCGTTACAAGTAAAAAGTATTCAACCGATACTTTTACTTGTAACTAAGTGCCCAATTTTCATGGGTACTTTTTACTTGTAATGAAGTAATTTTTGTAGTACTTTTTACTTTTACTTTACATCCGTGGAAGTAAAAAAGTCGCGTTACATTTGAAAAACTATGTCAATCGCCAAATTTTTATACATAACAAAATATCATGGGCCACCGGCTTTTAGTTTGGTTTTGGTAACAGCTGTAGGACGTAGATCAAACGTTTTGATATCGGCCTTGTCTTACCGTACATTGGCCTTCGTCATTTCAATAATTAAGCTTTGAAATGTCTTCTCATAGTAGAGATCAATGGTTCCCAACCTGCTTACCCCAACGACATCTATTTTTTTCCTTTTAGGTGGCGACCCTTGAGTTTTTAGCGGTCTTCTATTCTTTAATTAGAATTAATTAAAGAATATTTAGAAGATTTTTATTCTGTTTTAATGTCAACAGTCATATATGGGCTAGACTACTTCTTTTAGTCCAGGGACGTCAACCATGCTAAAATGAGCTCAACTGTCTGCTGCTTGAATGATTTGTTTCGAAAATTTAGCCTTACCTAGCATCTCTCTTTCTCTCTCTCTCTCTCTCTCTCTCTCTATATATATATATATACTCTATTTGTCATTATTTGTCATCCATATTTGAAATGATCAAATGTGAGGGAAAATTTATCGCTTTAAATATCTAAAATGCAGTAATTCTATCAGTTCCTGCTACAACAGTTAATCTAATTTAAAGAATCATATTGAGGTATATATTATTTAGCTTTATATAATCATTCATATTCACAGGGGCGAATCCATGTAATTTTTAGGCGGGGCGAAACTCCTTAATTATACAGTGTCCACTTTTGGTTGTTTGACATTACGAGGAAGTACAAAATTTGCATGTAATTCTTAAAAATTTTCTTCAGAAATAAAGCGAGAACCTTTTTGGCCGTTCATTTTGGATTGGAACCGATTCAAGTTTAGCCTAGAAATTGTACGCTAGCAGTGATACATGAATGATCGACAGGATTATTTTTATTTATGGATAGATTATTTCTTAATTCTAGAGAAGCATATGCATATGCATATGTATCGAATATTGTTTTAGTTAAGAAAATTTAGACCTGAACTTAAATTTTTTAATTAGAATTAAATCAAATAATTTGAGATTAATTTAAGAACGTTTAAAACGATTCTATCAATGTATATATATTTTTCTTTAAAAATATGAGTACTTTTACTTTTTACTCAAAAGTACTACTTTTTAGTCGAGTACTTTTTACTTTTTACTTAAGTAAAATTCTGATTAAGTACTTTTTACTTTTACTTTATTAGCCATTTACTTTTGCTTTTACTTAGGTAATTTTCCGAGTACTTTTTACAACACTGCTAATTTGTACTGAAATCTACTGGAAAGTATGTGGAGTTCAGTAACACATGTTTCTTCAAATCTCGTCAATTACTAGAACATAAAGCAAAAAGTATGCAAAATTAAAAGTCTAAAATGAAAAAGTACAAAACGTTTCTTAGTACTCAATCCAAGTAAGACTAAGTTTGTGCCCTTTGTAAGTTTGCGCTATTTGGAACACCTCAGCAACTTTCAAACTGAACGAGGTGTCTCTAGCTCTTTCTTCTGATGTTGTTATTACACCAGTTTCGTCTGTGAAGAATCCTAGTGTGAACCTTGACCACCTTCTTACATTCAATGAACACATCACAAAAACATAACGGGCATGTTTCAGTTACATTCGCGATCTTCGTAGAATAAGACTTGAGACTGCCTCTACGATTGGTGCTGCTTTAGCGCAATCTAAACTGCGCTACGGTAACTTCCTCTTTCTAAATTTTCTCAGTTGCGAGATTAATGGGTTCCAGTTCATTCAGAATTCCCTTGAGTGTAGTTTTTCCCTTGCATGTGTAGTTTTTCATAGCTCCAAAGTCTCTCGTATTACTCAAATCCTCAAGTCCTTGCACTGGCTCAAAGTTAGAGAACGTAAATTGTATACAAGACAGTTTTTCTAACATACAAGACCATCACTACACCTGGCAATGGTTACAAGTCTCATTTACTACAAGTGGGGCAGCCTACCTCCAGGCAGGTCCTCAAGTTAGTTACTCTAGAGAGTCCGAGCATTCCTTCTAGCAGCAAGCTGTTTAGGCGCTCCTACCAGCATGCTGCTACACAGATCTGGAATTCCCTTCCTTCCACTCTGCTCACCCTCTCATCTACTCCTGATCAGCCTTTCCTACTTTACGAACAGTTTCATAGGCGATTAAAAGCTTTCTCTTTGATCTTTCCTGTCCACCAAATCTCCATGAACTGAGACCAATACGCAAACCTCCAATCCGTTAGTACCCTTCCTTGGACTGATTCTCCGGATTTTGGCTCGCACCGTTTATTGGCCACTCATATTCTGCTCATTGGTTTTAATTTGGTTCCATATTATTCGATGTTGTCATGAACAACGGTAGCACTCTAATCGTATTGTTGTTATAACGCCTGTGCAACCAAACAATAGATTGTCGCAGTAATTATTTAAACTTATACTTTACAAAAACAAAGAAATATAAAATACAAATACAGAGGTTAGAGGCTAAAGTATCTTACCTAACACTCTCAATATCTGGCGCTAATTGACAACAAAATAAACTAAATCTATTTCTAAAGGTAAATATTGGATTATTTCAGTAAATTACTCAGCAGGGGAAATAGCAGCTGTCAAACAATAATAATAAACACTGACACACGTATACATCCACACAGTCACACAAACATACATTCACACCCATGCAAGCGTACATTTACACGAAATCAGTGACACCTTCACACATGCACATAGCCATGCACACTGACACGCAAGCATAATCAGTGTTGCCGCTTTCCAAATAAAAAGATGAACCACGAAATCGATTGCTCGACTTCAGATTTTTTATTGGCTAATTTTGCCTAAATATAAGCTTATAATTTTTAGAGGATAGGTTCCCGTTTTCAATGCAACCAAGATACCTATGATTCAATGCATTTATCACTAGAATTATATCTATTAAAAATATTTCAAAATTGTTATCTAAAAGCTACTGAGAACTCATTTAAAAGTTTTTGTACATAGGCCGGCCTATTATACAAAACGAATAGAGTAGGAGACGTTTAGTATGACATATATAGGCCTAATTTTATAAAACGAATGAAAGAGATTATATATAGGGAATTGACTGATGATATAGTAGGCAAGTGCATGTGCTAGGGTGTGGATAAACCATTGCAGATCGAATAAGGCAGCCGCAAACAATCTGCTTAGGTAAGAGGCGACTATTACAAAGGCAGGAGCTGAGGATGGGAAGAGGGGACCCACCTCACCATGAAATACTCCCCCCAGGATTAAATGGCAATTAATCCATCTAATTGATGGAGGTAACGGGAAACCACCTCAGAAGCCACACTTTTCCCAAGCTATAGATGGGCTACATAAAGTAAGGATAAGGGCATAGACTTTGTGAAGGGATTAACTTGCTAATCTAAGGAGTGCTCTTATGGAGCGAGAAAGCAGACTTTGAGTAATGAATATGTACCTTGAACCTGCCACTTGGCAGTGCACTGAAGAGAGAGATAGCTAGGAGACATATGGGACAGAGGAGTGAAGAAGTTCGATTTATTCGTACCCCTTAAGTTTGTTAATTGGACTAGCTGGGCTTATAGAGGGAAGAAGAAAAAGATGATAATGACGATGATGATGATAATGATGATGATGATGACAGTGTTTACATGCATATAAATTGCTTACTGTAACGGGTTTTCAATTTATACTTGGCTTGACGTTGTCGACTGCTCATTTTTCGAATTGCAGTGTACGTTATAAATTCAATTTCGATCCACGTGTGTTTCGATTCCTCGTCCACTGGCCGATTGAGGCTCGAATATCATAGTAAGTGCGATATCTATCTAGTTAAAAACGTAACTAGGCTACTCAAGACTGAGCTCATTCTTTTGGATAAATGTACAATTAGAATTAGAATAAATTTATGTTTTGGATAATGTATCATATCAACATGTCTCTTATCCTATTTGATAATTAAGCCTATGGCGGCTAGCTCTTCTCTACTGTCGTAAAGTCAACACGCATTAGGCCTATAGTGAAATGACCAACTATGTTTATATCTATCACTTTTTAATACCACATGTTTAAACCGTTAGGCAGTTTATTCCATTTTCCGGGTAACCAGTCCAGTGAATGTCCGACATTATGCTCTCAGATCAGCGCGGCTGGGATTCGAACCCACGAGGGTTCAATTCATCTCAGGGTCTGTCATTTAAAATTTCATGACGTTACCCCTGCGCTGTTATGTCGTAGCTAATGTCGCGTGCAACATTTCAGCTATTAGGCCAATAACTTTGCCATTTTTTAAACTGTATGGTTTGTAGACTTTTATTATTTAATCAATCGATCGATTCTCTCTATAAAATGCAATTGATGTATTAATTAAGTAATTAGTTGTTTATAATTACATTATTTTATGTATGCGCATGTACAGCACTTGCCCGGATCTACATGTTTACCTGAGCGAGGTGTCAATGTAATTAGATTGCCAACAGTATAAAGGTTAGAACTTGATACATTTAATTAATCACTGAACTACCTATGAAACTTAAACAATATTTTACTGTATATGTGGACAATGTGGTATTACAAGTGATGCAGAAATCATCATTGAACCAAATTTCACTATAATTAGTGCTTAACCTCTGCTAACGTTATTGCTGTTAAATTCTGAGATTAAAGATTTTAAAATACCAGTTTGAAAATTAAACTAAAACGCATGAGAGCTGCCATTTAAATTGCATGTATAGGCCTATCGCTTATGAAAGATTTTATTACAGCTTAATGGAACCGGCAGGTGTTCGAAAGAGGAGATATACAGAGGCACTGAGAACTTAATTAATTAGCAGGCAACTTGAAGCCATCTCAGACTGAGTGCTGTATGCTCATTCAATTGCGAACATGACAAACGAGTTACAGAGTGTTACTAGCAAGACGCACCATGCATACAGTGCAGTCCCACAGAGTGCTACAAGCAAGATGCACCATGCATACAGTGCAGTCCTACAGAGTTTTACTAGCAAGATGCACCATGCATACAGTGCAGTCCTATAGAGTTTATTAGCAAGATGCATCAAGCATACAGTGCAGTTCTACAGAGTGTTACTCGTAAGATGCACCATACATACAGTGCAGTCCTACAGAGTGTTACAAGCAAGATGCATACAGTGCAGTCCTACAGAGTGCTGCAAGCAAGATGCACCATGCATACAGTGCAGTCCTACAGAGTGTTACTAGCAAGATGCACCATGCATACAGTGCAGTCCTACAGAGTGTTACTAGCAAGATGCACCATGTATACAGTGCAATCCTACAGTGTTACAAGCAAGATGCACCAT
Source organism: Enchytraeus crypticus (assembly GCA_905160935.1). NCBI lineage: Eukaryota > Metazoa > Annelida > Clitellata > Enchytraeida > Enchytraeidae > Enchytraeus > Enchytraeus crypticus. The sequence continues at coordinate 2,395,763 of CAJHZI010000514.1, read as the reverse complement.
ACATACAGTGCAGTCCTACAGAGTTTTACTAGCAAGATGCACCAGTTACATCGTGCAGTAGCCTATATTTTGTAGTTCAAGTGAGACAGAATAATAAGACAGAATGTATGCGAAAAATACATTAAATTAGGTTTACTTATTTCAATAAAATACAGTAAGTCTGACAATTTACAGCTCAAGAAATATTTTACAGAATGATCCACAATTTGCATAACATACAAGTGATAAGTCTTTGCCACAAAATTCTACATGTACATGTATATACAGCAGTTATTACAACTAACTAAAGCCCATTGAAATTTATCAAGGGTACATAATACACGTAATTACAGCACTAGTTGTAACTTCACTATCAATCAATAACGCAGCATCTACACACTATAGTACAGGTGCCAGTGTTGTGTCTGGGCTATTGAAGAATTGAGCTACCGTCAAGTGGGACGTGTCGTACGTAGAGTCGACAAAGCAAGAACAGGCAAAGGGAAGGGTCTCATGAACCATACTTTTTACCAAGCGATATTTGCAGGAGTGCTCTTTAAATGTGCGTGAAAATCGACAACAGATAAAGAATATGCACCTTAGACCTGCCAATTTGCAGAACATTAGAGAGAAGAAAGAGATAGTGAAAAGAGAGAAAGGGAGAGGAGGGAGAGAGTAGAGGTATTTCACAAGTAAAATAATAACACATGCTAATTTAAAAATGACACAGCTCCTCAACTGAAACAAGTATATACAAAGTTCAAGCATGTCAATATACTGTGTTTTTTTAAGAAAGATTACTGACGAAAAAATTAATTGTGAAACAAATATGATGTAATTTACCTTCAAAATTTAGCACAAACAGAATTTCAAATATTTCTATAGATAGCTTCGAATTTTAGCTCTTCAAACACCCTTGTATTGATTTTCATAACATTGTTTGGCCTTCTGAAATGTTATTCAAATTATTTTTACAATTTTACTAGGGATGACAAACAAGTAGAAGCCTGGAAGCAAGGTAGGCCCAATTATGCATTTTTCAAAGTGGAATTGTGTCAGTATCAATTTTAACTAAACAATAACACATCATCGAGCCAAAACTTAATGACAATCGAAAATAACACTTGTTACAGAAAAAAATTTCAAATGCTAAAAGCTAAAGTCAGTGTAAATTTAAGTTCTACTTTAAAAAGAGAAACTCGAGCCCAGGATTTAAATCCTGAACATATTGATCCGCAATCGAAAATCTAACAAACGCAGACACAGGCTCAGATTGTGCAGACAAAAAGCAAATGAATGAAAAACGTTTGTACACTGTAACTTAACATTTTAGAGACATAACAATCATCATTATTATCATGATCATGATCATGATCATGATCATGATGATGGTGATGATGATGGTGATGATCATCATCACCATCATCATCACCATCATCATGATCATGATCATGATCATGATCATGATCATGATGATCATCACCATCATCATCACCATCATCATGATCATGATGATGATCATGATCATGATGATCATCACCATCATCATCACCATCATCATCATCATGATCATGATCATGATCATGATCATGATGATCATCACCATCATCATCACCATCATCATGATCATGATCATGATCATCATCATCATAGATAACTTCATCATCATCATCATAATCATCATCATCTTCATCACCATCTTCTTCTTCTTCCCTTGAATCCAAGCTTAACTAACATCTAAATATTATAATCCATGCCCTAGTTCATTTAAATAATAATTCAGAAAATTTAGTATTATTACATTATATTACACAATTTTGGAACTTGAAATCGGATACATTAATGATTATTGTAGTACTGGCTGGAGCCAGTGGCGAAGTCGGTAAGACACTCGACCGCGGATCAGTAGGTGCGGGGTTCAAATCCTGGGCTCGCCCGTCACTGACATCGCTTTCGAGTGAGGAAACTGACGTTAACCTTAGCTTTACCAGCTTTTATTATAAAGTTATTAACATAATTAAAGCTTTATTTAACACTCAGCATCCAAATTTGTAAGCGAAATCACTGATTTAGCAACAAAATAGAGATAGTGGCTAATTCAAATCAGAATTTAACTAGACAGAGTTAGTTCTGAGGTGTAGCCATAAAGTGAAATATCCACTACTGAAAAAGAGCTAACCTGCAGGCTCATGGCGGCAAAGTTATAGAAACATGACTAAGAATTGAACTCAAGATCTCTGATTTCAAAAGTTGACGTATTGACTGAGCCACTAGATCAACATGCCACAGAGGATGCTTAATAAAAAACATCTTAGAGAAATAAAGGGGTTCCATAACATTGAATGACCAAAATCTGAAACACTATTGTTTGAAATCAGTTACACAAGTTAAAGTGAAGAGAATTTATATCATGATAATTCATTCAAGCATATTTGTAAAAACTATAATAAAAAAATTAATAAAAATATACTTGTGCTGAAGAAAAATTGAATTGGCATTCAGGATCGTGAATAATTAAATACTTCAGTTTAAAACAAGTAATTTCATGACATTTTAAATAACTGATACAAAGGTGTATTGATTGATTACTGCGAGAAGCAATCATAGAATAAAATCTAGAACATACACAGAGCGGATTAATGAATGATTTACCAAATTGCCTAAAGATTTAACCTGTATGTTAAATATGTACGAGTAACAAACATCTAGATTAATGCCTATTTCACCACAATATAAGTTTAAACTTTAATCACTAAAGCACAATTAATATTATATTAAGCTATGTTACTTCAATGATCTACAAAAAACTCCAAGCATACACGCATACCAGCAGAAGAGATAACATGAAATTAGAAATAGCATAAATACAAAATATTAACAGGCTAGGACAAATTCAATCATTTTTTTGTTGTAACACAAAATAATTTTAAAAATTGGCTTTTCTCCTTTTCACACATGTAGAACAAAGTAGTCTAACTATTTATTGCGTGCTCAGACTGAAAGTAGATTCAGGGTGAATAATACTTGTAATTCTGTAGGTCAGCAAATTCTCAAACCGACTAACAAAAAAGTCGGTTTTACCGCAATTCATAAAGGTTTTACCTACTCCTGATACAACTGATCTATTAATAATAATATTAATAATATTCCTGATACCTAAAAGGGTGTCTTTGTTCAAATGAAGTTTAGTTCTCAGAGGTGGTTAAAGAGTAATTTAAGATATATTTTATTAAGTAATGTTATAAATATAGGGCCTAGATGCGAGGATTGTCTTAATATATTGAAAAGGACATTTAATTGCTGATCATTGGAGCCAATAGAAAATCATTCATAAAAATCATTGATTGATAATCTCAAAAATTTTAAAATAGGTAGATATAGCATGACTGTTGTTTCAGTGATGCCAGTTTTGTAACAAGAACGACTTGATTTCCAGCTTGTTCCATTTAATCGTGAGGGTAAACAAAGCCCCTTTGTCATATGTGTATTTAATAGTAATTTTTGTAATTTCATATTTATTTCATTATATTCGGCCTGTAAACGGTTTTAAGATGATGTATTGTTGCGCATTTGGGTATACAAATTCCAGAAGTCCGGAAACTAAAGAATGGGGAATATCCTTTAAGAGATTTGAAATAAAATTTGTTTGCATTTTGTACTTTAAAAATATACATCCAATTAATACATATTCGTCTCAAATAATTTTTTGTCATGACGATATATTGGATAGACGTGACGATAAACGTGCTCCTAAAGTGTTTCATTAACGTTCAATAGCTTTGCAAATGTTCAAAAACTTGACCATTTTATGCCTTTAAATAGCAATCAGCTGATAATGTTTACCGCTGGCTAGCAAAATTAGTTGTTGGTATCACTGCAATTCTTGAACTCAATGTTTACAATGGTTGAGATTACCTTTGACACTTCTACGGTTTTTCTTTATTCTATGGATATGACATATAGATACTGGACACACTCCATATATAAAGCATTTTACAAGTTCCTTAAATAAAGTAACATATTTTGACAAAATGTGAGTTTTTATACTACAAAATTTGCTATCAGTTTTACAACAAATGAAAGAAAATCAAACCTAACAACTTAAGTTTTCTTGGTTTCAAACGATGCAGTCAAATTTATTTAATCACTTGAAATGCATGCATGCAAAACAAAAAAGCATCAAGCCATTTCACCTTGACTTCATGTCCTTTGCAACATATATGCAATATATATATATATATATATATATATATATATATATATATATATATATATATATATATATATATATATATATATAGTTCGCTATCAAAGTAGTACGACATAAGATAACTAGAGATCGAGACATAGGAGAAGCCTAGCGTCATACACAAAAATTACATCTGATCACCTTGCTCATTAACTCATTATATGTTTTAATCATCTCCTAAGACGGTGAGCAGTTGTTTATCAAGTTATATAATTAGAAAAGTGGCAAAATGTCATTGCGTAAATCTGTATAAAACGTGGTCAAGGTGCCTGCAACAGCTAGCAACGTTTGCAACTGCTTCCAGTCTTCTCAATAAACTAGTAAATATAAGAAATCAAGAAATCAAGAATATGAAGAAATGGGATTTAAATCATAGGTAATAGTCCCAGTACTATTTAACTTATATAACAGAAATCAAATCCTGTGCATAAATCATTCATACAATACACACTATACTGTTTATATATTAAATTAATCAATCAATCAATCAATACGAATTTAACGTCCGGTTCCTCGCCATAGGCAATGTCAGGGACGTCAAAACATGTAAACATATTAACATGTAAACTATTTACACAAAGCTTAGACACTGAGCATATTGCATGTTACATACACCAACAACAGCAATAATTAGAGTGCTACTCAGGGTTGGCAAGTTTTTGCCACTAAGTGGAAAAAACCGGTTTTTTCCATGAAAAAAACCGTCCCGGCAAAAGCCAGTTTTTGCCATGGCAAAAACTGGCAAAAACCGTCTAAGCAGCAAAAACCTTCCTGGCAAAAGTCTTTCTTGTCTAAAACATAAAAACTAGTAACAACTACATTATTTTGCAGTCCCATTAATTGGTCACAAACATAGTTATCAAGTTTCTGCCAGCACATGCTGAAAAACTAGTAGTGTAACACCCTATAACAAAAGCAAATCCCTGAGGCATAAAGTTATAAACTTTAAAAACTAGATTACAAAATGTAGCACACAGTGGTCAGTGGTGACATTAAAAATATTTAACTAGCTAAATTAAAGGTTAAAATAGGATGTAATGTAAAAAATGTGATCACAGATTGTGCTAAGAATATGGTTAAAATGAGACGACTTATGAAGGAGGAAGATTAGGGATTAATTGTGTATGGCTGTGCGGCATATACACTGAATTTGCTGAACAGGCACTCACACCGGCTGCTATATTGAAGCAGATCATTGAAGTGCAAAAATATTTCAGGAACTATAATGCCCTGGTGCATGGCTGAAAGAGTATCCACTTTAGGTGAAGACTCGGTTACCTGGTGACACCAGATGGAATTGTCAGCTGACATGCATTGATACATTTCTTCGCAATCAACAAGCTTATATCAGTATTGCAGAAGAGCATGAACAAGAAATTGAACCAAGAATTTGTCACCTAGTCAATGATTTCAACCTTTACTGACAAACTAAGGACTTGATATCAATGCTTTGACCAGTTGCTGCAGCTCTAAATGGATTACAAAACGTCAAAGCGAGTTTAGCAGATACTTGTCATGAATGGTTTTCACTTTTGAATACAGAGTTTGCAACCACATCGAGCAATCACTCAACAGAGACTAATAAAAATATACTATAAATATCTGATAGATATTACAGAACTGCAAATAAAAAAATCTGTTAAGTGCTTAAGCTGTTCTATAATTAATATAATTAGCAGTAATTTTGTGTTAACAAGCTAGTTAAGTTACGGTAACCTAGAATTTCTAATACTGTGAAGCAAGTTCTAAACAATTCGTTTTTTTATTAAATTTAATGTGAGTGGCAAATTGATGTTGAATTGTTTGTTAACATTTCTAACATCAAATTTTAACTGATAAAGTTTATGCTGTAAACGATATAATACATTTACAAGAATAAAATATTTCTATTCCAGTCTTGGTGTTATAGACGGTTTTTGCCAGTTTCTTCCGGTTTTTGCCAGTTTTTGACATGGTTTTTACCAGTTTTTGCCAGTGTCCTGGCAAAAACCCTTTTTGCCATGGCAAAAACCCAACCCTGGTGCTACTGTCGTCAATGACAACGTGAAGCATATATAAATAAACGTCTTGATTAATAAATGTAATATTCATGCCGGATTATGCCAATCCCTCTTAACCTATAGATAATATAATGTACTATTTGCCTACTAACTCCATATTCAACAGGAATCAAGTGTACTAACTCCATATTCAACAGGAATCAAGTGTACTAACTCCATGTTCTACAGGAATCAAGTGTACTAACTCTATATTTCTACAGAAATCAAGCATATTGTGCAATAAGCAGGAGATCAGAGTTCAAATCCAACTATCTCTGAAAGTAACCTGGCAGAATTAAAAAAATCTTAAAGTTAACCTGTAGATTAGATCTAAAATATTTAGATTTATTGTAATAATTGTTGAAGACTCCAACTAACTCTGACTAAATGAAGAACAAAATTAAAACAGAAGCAAAAATTTATAAGAATAATCATGGCTATTACATAGTTCCACATGATTATTACATAGTTCTACAAATGTTGTACTAACGTTAAATAGCAACAGCTTAACCAATGGAATAGCCATGCGATGCAATGGTTTAAGTATCTTGCCTGGGTTGGCCGATGCATGATTACAGCCACCATTTTCCAGTTACTAATGGGGCCTTCTGACACAGAAATTGATGAATTGGGCTCTGACTGCTGTTGCATCACTCGGATATCTTCGTCTCGTTGGTTTCTGAGAGCAAATCTTTGCCCTTATCTCCGCACAGACCACAGTAGTAGCCACTCGCGTCTTTCATTCCAATGTTCAGTAAGAAACGGGAATACTCTAAATAGACAGATTTTATTAAAGGAGCGACTGCCTCGGCTTCAATGTCAATCAGACCAAACTCTTGACAAGCCTGTATGAACAGCACTGCCCTGTCGAAATACCGCAGTCCGTATAGCAACTCGATCACCTTCACAAACTGTCCCAGCGACAGCAGGATGAGAATGGCTTTGTCTTTCTGATTGATCTGCTGAGAGGACAGGTGATCAGCCCAGCGACGTATTACCTCGCTGCGTTCATTGGTATCTAGAGTTACTTTGGCCAGCCAGGCGGCCTGATCCCATTTGTCGTACGACTGCAAATATCGACAGGCATCAAGTCCTTTCTCTATAAGGCACAGTAGCTGAACACCTTCTGACAGCTTTCCATTTGCAATGAGGTTTGTTGCCACAAGTTTGATGGTACTCTGAGAGGCTCCAGAAGATCTGATGCTGGCAACAAGGCAAGCGCGAAGAGAATCTGAATAATAGTCGCTGTTGTCAGGTTCAGTCTCGAGCAAGAGTTGAACGGCTCTATCGGATTCTCCCACTAGAATCAGGTTTTCAGCACACTTTCTCGTATGATCAGTCGTGACTCGTTTACTGTCGTGAAGAGCGATACGACGCAGTTGATAGGCTCGATACGATGCGTCGTCGCAGAGTATGTCATAGCAAGTTTCTAGAGGTAAATCTTTAATAGATGACCAAGATGAAACGACGTAGTCTTCGTTATCTATACTTATTAATTCTCTAGTTTCACTGTTAGATTTAGAAGCGCCAGAAACACTGAGGCTGCCATCTGACTTGGATGCTGCAATGGATAATCCTGATTTGCTTGTATCAGGTTTTGAGCGTTCGGCACGCAAGTAATGAAGGGCAATTGTCCAGAATGTTAATTCTGATTCGTCACCAAATAGTTTAGCTGCTATGAAACATCTCTGAGCAGTTGAGAAAGGTGCCTTCAGAAGAAATTCTTTCACTTGACTATCAATCAGATACAGCTGCTCGGCAACTATCTGAGGAACATCTTCTGTTGTTTCCAGTTCATCATCATTCAGAGAATACCCATCCTTGCGCCACGGCTGATGCTGCAGACGACACTTCAGTGCTAGACTTGCCTTCGATGGCAAAGCGTGAGGACAGAAGACCGGATCTAGGAACTGTCCGTCATCCATAGCGGAACATCCTGACGAACAAGAGAGATCCATAACTCTGATTGTTCCATCGGCGCTTGCAAAGATTGGTCTATCGGAAGCAGCCCAATCGACATCCTGAATCTTGGCCAAATCCTTGGGGCATTTAACTGTGGCCACTCTTTCAACATCGTGTGTGTCCCATATATCGACCCCATCATTATATTGAACGATTAATTTCATATTTCCGCGTCCCGGCGCAAACTTTATCTTACGAATCCAGCCACGTGAAGTGGGAATAGCTCTGGAAACTCTGGCCTTCAGATCCCACAGGTTTATGTTACCATCCACATCACTCAGAACCAAAGTCTCTGCCTTCCACGCAATGCACGTTATACTTCCCATGCTTCCATCTGGAGGTATCTTTGATCCATCCTTTATAAAGTTTCCTTCAACAATAAAGTGATACAGAAGACCATTGACGTCAGTGAAAACAAAATGCTCCTTGCTGGCAATGCTCGATTTTCGTTCGAGCTGAGCATGAGCTGAAGCTGCAGGTGGGGCTGGGCTGGGCGTGCCCGAGGATCCATCCTCAGGTGAAGTGGCAGACGGTGTTGTGCTCGCAGAATCCAGGTTCAACATTGACGAGAACGTTGGAGTTTCAGCAGAATTTTCACCTCCCTCTACTACTGGTTTCTTTTTGGTGGCTTTGACGTGAGTCGGAGACCACTCGATAGCAGTTACATGTGGAAAGTTCTTCGGCATCTGTCGTAGAAGAGTATGGGTTCTGAGATCCCAAAGTTCAAATGGTTGTTCTCTGAAAAGAATAACAAAATACTGCTTGAGGAATGAAACACGAATCAATTCGATCGGAGATTCTTCATCTGAATTGGCTCTGAGAGGAATGCTTCTACCAGTACTCAAATCGGTTAACATGATCTCATTTTTAACGGAACCAGTAGCATTTATTGGTGTAGGATGGGCGTAGGATAGAAAGCTGCGAAGGCTCACCCATTCAATACCTCTTACAGCGCAGGAATGTAGACTGAACTCTCTATGTAGCTGACCACCTGATAGATTGTACACCTGAATAATACCAGTGCTGGCACCAACAGCCAGTAGTGGCTGATAAATATTGAAATTTTTAGTCGTTAATGCCGGACACATACGGAGTACCACAGGAGGTGCTGGTAGTCCATTTAGCAAGCCGACAAGAACGAATCTAAGAAGCAGACCCTTTCGTTCAGAACTGGCTTGATTAGCCTGACTCTCAGTTAATATGTTTAACTGATTGTTCATTAGATCACTAATACTAAGTTTAGGACTAATAGATGATGAAGTAAGGTTTAAACCATGAGATCCAGTGGGTAACATATTAGAAATCTCAGGACAGACAAATCCTTGTGGATACATTGGAGATTGAGCAGACATCGAGGATTGTTCATCATACTCTACCGACGTTAATTCCCACACAAGGGTTTTTCCATCGCTCACCACAATTGCGACCTTACTCTCTGACACTGGACATATCACTGCGCCAAACACACGATGATGTTTCGTTACACGTAGCGAATCAGACTGACAGCGATGATCATAGAACACATCATAATTCTCTGTTACACTGCTGCCAGTTTCACCTTCTATAACTGACGTGGCTCCAGGGCTACCAATACGATTTCTACGTCTAACTCTAACAGTAATGCTACCGTTCTCGTGCAAGCACATTAGTACATCTCTCTGCTGTAGGCTAATTACTTGAGCGAAAGGTAATCCTGACCTCTCGAGAGAAATTATGCTAACGGTTTGATTTATATCCAAATCTAGTATCAGAATTTCACGAGTATAGAGCAAGATAAGATGATGTCTACATGCTCTATGGAAAATTAGCTGCAAGCAATCACTTGTCTGAGCTGATTCATCATCCGTCTTGCGACCACTCTCGCCCACCAGAATTCCACTTACACGACGTATAGTTGATCTGGAATTACGTTTTTCTGCCAGCTTCTCGGTACTAGAAGAATGCGAAATAGGTCCACTTGGGCTGGATATGTAGAATTTTCTTCCAGAACTTGCCGGGGCCTTAGAGAGTGAAAAGTCGTCTACAAATACGACATAATCTTGGCCTAGGAATGCTAGACGACTGGAGTCGAAGGGATCAAATGAAAATGACTGCAAACTATCATTATATGATTTCTTCCAGAGCCGACTACCGTTCTCCATATTCCACAAAATCAGAGTATTAGGAGGATGAAGTGCAACAAGAAGATCATGAGACACATCTTGAATGCTAATCCATTCCATATCTGCCACCGGTTTGCTTCCTTCGGAACATTCCGCACCAACAACACCACTGACCACGTCCCACACAAATATCTTTCCGTTAAAATCGGCCGATGCTAGACGTAGCCCATATGGACTAGCGAGATCGTGCCTGTAGTTTTCTTTGGCCCATCTAACTTTAACGACATAACCCCGGTGTCCGTCTAATACCTGAACCATCTGCATGGTGCTTGGATCGATGACAACTACACAGCACTGACAACCATAAGCCAGTAGACCTTGCCAACCCCAGTCGCACGATCCCTTGTTTAAGTTATGAAGAGACCCCGTGAG
>CAJHZI010000514.1:1725000-1752500 GCA_905160935.1 Enchytraeus crypticus | reverse complement strand
ATAACGAAAGATGGCAGTTCTGGTAAATTCTGGTAAATTCATTTGTTTACCAGAAACAAACGAGGGAATGATCCATCATACCAATATGATATCCTGTAGAGTCACCTCTGTTTATTTGAACGGTTTATTGCCTGTATCAACCCGCAAACTAGTAATAAACTTCGCTTGCTTATGGGCTCAAGTGGCTTGGATTGATCTAATCATTTTTTAACTTTCACTGTGATAAAAATAGATTCATTAAAGCCTGACCTTAAAGAGGCTAATATTGCGTATATTGAGAAATAGCTCCGATATAGACCGTTTCCGAAATCTTATTGTATTATTTGGTTCATGAAAGTGGCATCGGCTGAGGAAGCGGACGCTAAAACCTTTGCTTAATGACTCGATTATTCGCTCTGTCCTAATTGATCACCTGGCTACCATGTATACCTTTTACTTGCTATAAAAAGTTTGATTTGAAGTCTGAACGTATATTTATTCGAAACTCTTTTTAGTTTCCACCTATCAGTAATATCACTATTATAATTATTATCGTATTTCTAATATTATTTACTAATATATAGTATATTTATTAAATGATTTAATTATGATTGTGTTCATATTTCTATTGTGTTCATATTTCTGCAAATAAAGTAGAAATTAGGCCTGTTTATGTATATATATATATATATATATATATATATATATATATATATATATATATATATATATATATATATATATATAAGATAAGTATAATAAATAAATAGAATAATCGAATCAATATCTATAATTATACCAGTTTTTTCTTAAGAGTATTCGATTTTACGTGACTTTGTGAAGTTTTTAAAAGATGCATTCGTATAACTGATATTGCTGATATTAAACACCAATGCAAGTTCACAATGGCGCTACAATGCAAAAAATTGATATTTTATGCAAAATGTCTTGATTAAGTTATAGGAGAAACCGGGTTTGTGTTTGTAATAATCTAACGCCGTATCATATTTCCCGTAACTTTCGTTCCGCTGATCTGTTTTACTGAACTAGCAGTTCGGGGTCAAGACGCGCTGAAAGGGTGATGGAAAGGCATTCGTGAGGAACCCGTCCATTGAAACACGCCGAGGAACCCTGGCTGTTTGGTTGTTAGTTGATAGGAGGCTGTTTATATCAATAACTACAGTTTATATTGTATTGTCAGGTTTGAAAGATTGTGGAGAAGCTTCGGTGTTTATGTAATGCTGACATTTTGACATCGTTGCTTTGTAAAAATAAGGCATGATTTCTCATCTCACTAGATCTCTCTGCCTGATCTGACGATATATGTCGATTTTGGTCTTCGCATCTCATAGTTCATCTTTAGCTTTTGCTTTAGGCTGGATTTTAAAGCTGAAGAATCTGTTTGCTAACTAGAGAGGCTAGATAAAAATATGATGTTGTAATAATTAGAGAACCAAGAAATTTTGTGGTGCAATATAAAATGGTAGAAAGCATTGCCGCCTTTGGTAAAAATGCTGTAATGAGTGCAATCCGTAACTATAGAACAAATGTCAACTACTGTTTTAGGCACGCCTGCAATTATTTATGTGATTTGATGCTAAAGCTTATAAAATTTGATTCCGAGCTTCGTTTCAAATTAGTGTTCTAGAAAATCTAAAGAAGAGAATTTTTGTACAAAGCACATTATTTTCGCAGTCGAATCTATCAATTAAACTTTTTTGCACAAAGCACTTCATAATTATAGTTTTTATGGTTACCATGATGCCTTCGGGACTGTGAAGCTTTTAAAAATCGTTCCTTGCTGCTTATGAAGACATCTTAGAGCTTATGACCACAAGATCTTTGATCTTGTAATAGTGTCAGTAACTGGGAAAGCCAGGAATCAATTTCTTACCGCCATTGGTCTAAATTTTGACCCTCTTGTCTGGGATCATGAACTTGCACTGTATATACCTCGCTTTCGCTTGTGGTCTTTGTACACTTAGGCAATATCCTGTGATGTTTTGGCCATTGTTTGTGCAGAGTCTGCAAGAGACGTCCCTTACATTGTCTTATGGCGAGGAACCGGTAGTTATCGTCTTATTGATTGAATGCCTGATTGATTGATTGACCTCAGTGTAAGGGGCTTCTGGCGATTGAGGGATAAACTTGTACAGAAAGTTTTTAAAGAAAACTTATTCGGATCTTATGTCTGATCTATTGTAACATCAGAATGTGATAGAGAAAAAATTGTAAATTAAAGTTTGACTGCTTGCATTGAAATCTACGTATTACACTATCCCTCTCCCTGTGCTCAACAGTAATTCCGCGACATGTATCTCCTAACCAATTCTATCCTCAGCTTTCCTCTTAATCACTATTTACGAGTTTGTTATAAAATCATATAGCATCGCTTGTTTGCGTAAGCCATTAACCTTTTCTCTTTCTTTCTTCCATCCATTCCATCTATTTTCAACTCATCCCTCCTTATGATAAGTCTTCTCCGTTTATTTCTATTTCTTATCAGATTTATTAACTGTCTATCTGTACTATCTTACTCTAGAACATCTTCATACGTAATTTATGAGTCTGCAGTTCTAATCTTCTTCTATTATATACATTTACTTGTCGCTTTTTGTTATTTGTAATTAATATTAATAATTAACAAATATTTTCTTATTCAGTATATCGTAACAATTAGAGTGCTATTGTCCTTCATAGGATGTCTTTTTCATTCATTTTCTTGCATAAAATGATGCCAACCCAGGCAAATTGAAAACGAAGTAGAATAATTTGAACATGGCTCGCTACTTGACACTAGCCGCTCTGCAGTCAACGAGCCAAAAAAACCATTTATAGAAATTAATATGCCATACACTATTTATTGTTGAATCAGCGTACTTTTTTACTTGAACGTAAAGCAATTCATTCACCATAGGCCTACTAAACTGACAAATGCCATTTTGAATGTGCTTTTGTGTATGATCAGGATTTTGTCGTAGTTTTATCTTATCTGTAGTAATCTAATTTATGTGAAATATTAGGTCCTACAGACTTATAAACAAAGAGTTGAAAAGGTGCTAAAAGTCTTACTAAGCACTTTATCTAGATAAATTAAACATTGCAGAAATCGTTGTTGGACCTTAAAACACTCTGACATTTTAATATGTAGACCTTTCATAATATGTAGTGGCAGCTTTGCACAGATTATAAACAAAACCTAGTGGGGAGTGATGGGGGAGTGGTGAGTGGTGCGTGTGTATATGGGCGTCAGGAAATGCTTAATACATACGCATATATTTGATAAGTATTTCTTCATTTATTAACAGAATGACACTTAGACTAATAAATTGGAAAGGAAATTATATTTAAATAATTATCAAATGATTATAAAATAATGTCGTAATTTAAATTGAATATGTCTGGATAAAATATCTAGAGATGATACCTGACATTTATGAGGTATTTTACATTGCCTGCCGTAAAACGGTCAACTTGTTGAGTGCATAGTGGCGCCCTCCAACGAATAAGTCAATATACAAGGTGTGTTTTTAAAAGTAAGCAAGTTTTATGAAAGGTCTATATGCTCTCTTGTCACTTTCTACAATCAAGAAATCGTGTTGGCAGTTATTGAACTGGTCTTCAGCAGAGATGAGACAGATCGGAGATTCAGACGGCCTCTGATGTTTATGAACGGGCTGGTATGTTGTTGTTGTTATAAGCCTGACATGAGTGTGTGAGAGTTTGACGTATAGACGTGTATCCGTACGGCTGTGTCAGTGTCTATGTTGTTATAGTTGGTCAGTCACTGGACGCATGCTCTGTTTTCTCTGCTAATTGCTGACAGGTTCTAAAAGTCCAGCTCTCGACTGACCGCTTGATAGTATCCCACACTCTGGGTTGAATGAATTTAGATGTGGGCGTGTGTGCGTGTACGTGTGTGTGTACGTGTGCGTGTATGTGTGCGTGTATGTGTGTGTTTACGTGTGTACTACTAGCCGAACAGACCAGTCTCAGTGACCTGATGACAGCTGTGCTTTATACAGTTATACTGAAATATACTGTGCATGTATGTGTACAATACAACTACATCTACATGTACCGTTCATGTATAGCGTGCGTGCTATGTTTATTGGAGTCATCATCATCATCTTCTTCCTTTGAATCCCAGTTTAGTTAGGGTTGGGATAATAAAGAAAGAGAAATAGAGTATGGCATGCAAGCTCATCTCAATACTTTAAAGCAATTAAATACAGTGAAACAAACAAATATACAATATACGGTTAGTCTGTGTACTGCCCACAGAAAAAATGTGACCGCAGTGCTTTATAGTTTAATATACGTGTCTGATGCGTTCTTCCTGTCCGCAGTCCAGCTAAACTGACCGCTCTTCTATCCCAGATAGATGAATAAACGTAAAAACATTGGTCGCAAAATATATTGTCAAATAAAGACATAAATTATGACCGCTTACATAAAGATACAATGTCAAATCGTTACGATTGCATCATACGCTCATTTATCTCTCTCTCTCTCTCTCTCTCTCTCTCTCTCTCTCTCTCTCTCTCTCTCTATATATATATATATATATATATATATATATATATATATATATATATGTACATGTACATATTTAAATGATCATATTGTTGTAGTACGACCACTAGTCTGCAGAAGATACAATGCCGCATACTAGCATTCACTTTTGTAAAGTATCGATTAAGATGTAATATAGTTATGGTAATGCATGTAATCCATTTCGTTCGTATGAATGACTTTAATGGCATACTGTTAAACGACTAGCCTGTTCAAGCCAAATATGAAAATTGTACAGATATCGGCGAAATTGAATTGCTTACTACATATTGCGGTCATGCAGCGTTTACAGAATTTCCTGTTAGAATGCTCAGAATGAAATAATGATTTGACCAAAAATTATTAATATTATACTTTGACATTTGATAACTTCTAGATGAATTTAAACCAGGCGTAATTGTTAAGATACCAATAGTAATGAAATTAAAAGTTTATGTAATTGTTATATATATGCAATGTAAGTTCAAATATTTAAAATAGTTCGTTCTGAATTTGGTAATACAGTACATTTGTGGAGGAGATTTCAATTGAAGACGGCGCAAGGAGAAAATTGTTAAATTTTGAAATCGTGAGGAGTTAAAATCGCCATATTAAGCATTCCTCAAGGAGGCTACTACTGAATGAATGGGAATATGCCATAGCATGAAATGATGCATAGTTAATTGTAGACCCATAATGAGTATAGTACTTTGTCAATAAGTGATTATCTATATTGCTAATCAGTTTGGACTAATATTAATAACTATTATAACATGTTTATGACTATAAGTCATATTAAAATTTTCATTTTACTTTATTAAGATGTGATTAGCGACTGAATGAGCCCAATTCTAGATTTTTACATTATTGACCCCTTGAGTAAGGACAAGATAAGGACCGGATGTCGGTGAAAGAATTAATCCAATATTAGAATTAGACTGTACCATATGGGTTAACGCCTGGTTTTGCAGTTAGAGAACGAAAGCATGGTTTTTCGATTTTACCCTATGAAATGGTGTAATTTCTTTTACAATTATTTAAATTTAATAAAATTCCCCATATTCGGTGTAACACTAACACAAGTAATATGTCTTAACAGTATGTGTAAGTATGTGCAAGCAATCTAGCTCTAATTCTAGTTGCTATTATGTGCAAGCAATCTAGCTCTAATTCTAGTTGCTATTATGTGCAAGCAATCTAGCTCTAATTCTAGTTGCTATTATGTGCAAGCAATCTAGCTCTAATTCTAGTTTCTGGAGGAAGAAACTCTCGTAGTTTTATTGTAGAGACACAAGTTAAACCGCTGAATGCTTGAGTTGATAACAGGACTTTGTTAAATAGTTTGTATTGCGGACTTGCTTCTTAACAAGAAGCAGATCCGTATGGAGTCCAGCTGTAGTCAGGAGCAAATCCGTACCACTTCCTTACTTACAGCTCTCAATCCTGACTCACTCAGTATTTAATTGAAGCATTACAAGGATGTTATATTGATTGGGCGTAACATCCAGAAATGTTCTGATTCTTAGCAAATGCTGCAGGAAAATAATTTATGTTTAAATTTAATCAAACATACAACGTGAAGAAAATATGTTCTATGGTCTAGATAACGAACCGATCAACATTATAACTGTATTACACGTAATTAACCATACAGAGCGAAAGTTTAAACCAAAATGGCATTTCTAATATTACTTAAAATCAGTATTCCAGTCAATTATTTTTACTCTAAGGCTCCGGGAAAAGATGCTCAAGGTGGTATACGCTGCAACAGGTTCAAATTACTTATTTCGTCTTGCAATGCAATCTCTTTAATTAGCATTGATTGAGGACTTTATGTGAAGCAGGATTTGTAGCTCCAGCTTACACTCAACTGTAAAGTAGCTAATGCACTGCTCATAATCATACTTTATTTTGGTTTCCAGAATTGATATTCTCGAGATTCTACTATCCTTCAGAGTTTGAAACTTAGACTTGATGCTTTAGAAGTCTAAGTTGCTATTTACCACTAGTACGTTGTGATATTGATAACTTGTGACCTTTCTGCTTTTCCCAAGTTTGAGTGCAATATTTGGATAGTTAAATTTAACTTAACTTAATTACACTGGTTCAGGATGTCATGAAGACCTGTACACCAGTCCAAATTATGAATAAAGCCAGTTCGAATTATAACCATGTGATTTTTAACTTTGAACTCTTTTTTAACTGTAAACAAGCCAGTTTGAAGATTGTTTATTTTATTAGATTATTTAATTTAAATTGGTACAATCAATGCTCCGTTTGTGATTTAAATTATGTATGATGCTGCATTTTGGCTCTCTGACATACACGTACTGCATAATACACGCTTAGAATTATTTACAACGCATTTCGACTAATTAAACTTAACTATTTTATCTGTTTCCATTTTTTATTGCTAATGCTAATTCATTATTAGTAATAATAAAAAATAAACGACTAAATAAATTACCATTATTCATTATCATTTTCATTATCATCATCTTCCCTTGAAAATCCGTTTAGCTAGTTATTAGTAGTTATTATTAATTATTAATAATTATTATTCATTACTATTACTTATTAATTACAGACAGAGAGGATTTGAGATGAACTATCCATATCCTGGCCCTAGTTAAACTAGGATTGAAGTGAGGAAGATGATGATGATGATTATTGCTTATTAATTAATTCTGGTCATATTCTCTTTCAGGTTTATGCCTTGACCTCATCAGTAATTCAAGCCGTGATCTTCACGAGATGTTCACGAAGACTTACGGTATCATCTACGAGCAGAACTCTGCTGTCTTCACCGCCCTTTTCAGCGACTTCCACAGATACTACCGCGGTACGGACCTGTCCCTCACGGATGCTCTGGATAGATTCTTTCAGAACCTTCTCCAGCGAGTCTTCCTCCTGCTCAACGCGCACTACACATTCGACGAGTCCTATCTGCACTGTGTGGCCAGGCACACCGAACAGCTTCAGCCCTTCGGGGACGTCCCTCGCAAACTTTCTGTTCATCTCAAGCGAGCCTTCGTGGCGGCCCGGACCTTCCTTCAGGGCCTGCTGGCTGGCTCTAACATAGCCTCGGCCGCTGCTAAGGTTAGTAAATGTGATGTACATGTATATCTAGCATAATTATATTTGATTTAAACTTTGCCATTTGTGAGGTGTTCAGCTTGATGGGGTATCGATCTGCTCATGACCTGAACATCGTTCCTTTTACATTGCCGTGCTTTAGTTAAGTGAGTTAGTAAGTTTTTTGCTTTTGATCGTCTTTATATTTACAATTCTATTGTTTATCTAAAATTGTCATAAAGCATGTTGTTACATGTTGTTATGTTGTTATGTTACATGTTGTTATGTTGTGGCTCCATTTGTTACATAGATTTATAGATTTATCGCTTCTTAACATGTACTAGAGTCAATCAACACTTTAAAAATTAGCCAACTGTACCAAATTTACCAATTAAATTTGGTAAATTGTGCCTCAGTCTCAAGTAGTTGCGACTAAACTACGATCATTGTCGTCCAAGTCTGCAGTCTCTAATTCTATTTGTTGCATAGTAGTGGACGGTTTTTAATCTAAAATCGCTTTACTTTGGTACTAATTTAATCTGCCATATTTTACTTACTGAAAGATAGTTCTTAATTATTTTCAACGCAACAATTTGTTCAGTTTGGTTCGGCTTTAGATATTAAGATTGCACTAAAAATTCTTCACAGATTAACTGTATATTGATCCTGTGATAAGTTTAATTTATCGAGAGAGTGTTTAGTTTCCTCGCATAAGCAACATCTTTTTTGCCAAATGGAAGATCTTAGTCACGTTTTCCTACATGCAGTGTAATTTATGCTTATCCAAAAGCACTCCTTCGACTAATCAATTGCGCCTCATCGAGAAGGCTATCACCTATCTAAATTTCATTGTAAAAATATTTTATATATTATTATTGTAATGTCATTTAAGCGTTATGCCTTGGAGAAACAGTGAAATATGACAAGACTTTCAATTGCCTCTCTAACTAGCTTACGCCTTATCTTTTATAACAATAAAATATAGACGAAATATTTTATTTTTGTATCGATCATTTGTCTCATTCATTCGTTGTGGCAGCGGCAGATGATTAATGAGATTATATGAGAGAAAGTTTCTCGTTGATTTCGATCGAAACGTTAACGTCGATGAGACAGCGAGAAATCATTTCTGTGTTTATTGAATCAGTTGCTCGCGTCTCTTGCCTGCCAGCCTAAAGGTCACTCCTGATGTCTGCCACTGTCTGTCAGGGATGACGGTGGCGCTAGATGTGTTCGATAATGACGAATTCCAGAATACGAGTCATATATAAAATATT
Organism: Enchytraeus crypticus; assembly: GCA_905160935.1. Classification (NCBI taxonomy): domain Eukaryota; kingdom Metazoa; phylum Annelida; class Clitellata; order Enchytraeida; family Enchytraeidae; genus Enchytraeus; species Enchytraeus crypticus. The sequence continues at coordinate 1,743,615 of CAJHZI010000514.1, read as the reverse complement.
TATGTTTATGTTATACTTTATATAGTCATGTACAATATCCTAGAGATTATATACTAGAGAAGTAGAAAGCTTTTGATGATCTATTGTTACAGCTCTATGAGACGAAATATGCTATGCTGATTCTGCTGAAATCTTTTGATAACCCACTGGTTCCAACCAAAGGTGTAAAAACGTAAATGACGATAATTAGCATAATCGTTTTAATGATTAATTTAAACCTTTAAACGACACTCCAACAAGCACCAGGCTGAGCCAGTGGCTTTTGGCATGTTGTTTGACAGCGGATCGGTAGGTGCAAGGAACAAATGCAGTTCTTTCCCCGTCTCTAACATGCTATCGAGCGGAAAGCTATCGCTGAACTTGCCTTTAGCTTTGGCTAAAGAAATGAAGATGTTACTACAATAACATGTAGACGTTACTACAATGTTAATTCAAGTAAGATTTAGCTTCTGGTTTCTAAACCGCAAGAGAGAACAGGGACGTCCGAAGCAGAGTTTTCTCAATTGAATATATACAGCTGCATGCAATTATGCACCGCTAGAACGCACTTACAATACATATACCGAATTGGAAATCTAAAGTCAAGTCTAATAAGTATAAGTCTATTGGAAGTCTAATAGGCGGAGTAAACTTTGTCAAAACGCATTTATTAAGGGACAAACATTGAAGATTATGTTTGGATATGAATATTCGACTGTTTTCATATTATGCTTCTTCATTTGTTATAAGCACTTTCAACTTATAAGTTTATAACTACTTATTAATAACTTGCTTAACAACACTGTTTGTGTGCAATGTTTTGTAGATTGAGCCGAATGTGGAGTGCGGCAAGGCTACGACACGAATGTTGTACTGTCCTTACTGTAGCGGCCTGGTCGCCATCGCCCCGTGTCGTACCTACTGTAACAACGTCATGAGGGGGTGTCTAGCCCACCACGCTGAACTATCCGAAGCCTGGCAGACCTATATCGGTAAGCTGTCTGCATTAGATACAGTCATTATCATCAAAATCTCCAGAATCATCAATCATCATCTTCATCATCTTTATCATCATCATCTTCGTCAGCATCATCGTCGTCGTCATCATCGTTAGCATCATCATCATCGTCATCTTCGTTATCATCATCATCGTCGTCGTCATCATCATCATCAGCATCATCATCAGCATCATCATCAGCATCATCATCATTAGCATCATCGTCATTATCATCTTCCCTTGAATTCCAATTTAGCTAGGTTTGGGATACGAATAGACCTAAATATAAAATTATAGTAACACTTATAAATCGAATGGAAGTCTCAAATAGGAGATTGGCTGGTGGTGTGGTGTAGGACAGAGAGGATTTGATACAGTATATTTTTATCCCGACCATGGTTAAACTGGGATTCAAGGTAGGATGATGATGGTGATGATGAGTAGCACTTATAAATCAAAACTTCCCTTATACATTTTAAAGGAGGTGTTAACTGAGGTGTAGACTGGCGAGCCAAGAATGATACACCTACAAAGTATTGCAATAGTTATATACCAAATCAGTTGTAGACTTGAGATATGACAGCAATTTCTATACTCTTGGAAGCCTAATTCGGTGTACACGAGGTATGATTAACTCTGAAACTTCTCCTCCTAATTCGCATCTTTTTACGGATCTTCTATTTTTTGCTCATTTTCTCTAGGACTTCGTAATGCTAGATGTTGTCTTAGCGTTAGTGTAGTGATTTACCTAGTACCTAGTGCTTTGTTCTAATGGTAGAGCTCTGTAATTTCTTAGACCATCAGTTTAAATTCGCGACCGCTACACCACCCGTGCCCTTTGATTGCATGTTTATCTGACTGAGTAATCAATCAAAAAATAAGTGCTTCATTTTGTAAGAACTTTTAACTGTAGGAAAAATAAGAATTTAATTTTCTTTAAACTATAACTGTGATATACTTCAAAATAAATAGAGCAAGTAACAAATTATTAATACAAATTGAATAAAGCATTGGTTAGAAGAATAAAAGAAAGTAGTATCCTATTTACAGTTTAGCACCTCAGTAGCTAAATTCTTCTATGGCTAACTTCAGGTTGCTAAAGACCGATATATTGTGACGGAATCAACTTGTTGATCATTTGTTTGCTCGCTAAGAAGCGTGATAGTAGACTAGTGACTATGAGTAGGAATATATGTATTTATCCTACCGTTGACATAATAGTAAAGAAAGAGAGACAGAGAAAGGGAGAGAAAGAGAGAGAGTAGAGAACATTTACTCATTTGGTTCATTTGGCTTAATAAATGGACCAATTTCATCTTGTTGTATTTGTGGCTACTCCGTTATCCTGTAGTCCTTCCATTGTTCAGTCAACATCCCTAATGATCGCGCTATTGTCTCCTGAACCCTTTATTTAACAGATCGCAGGTGTGCACACTTGTGTGCTGCTCTTGTGAATGAGGCTAAGCACTTCAGACTCTCGCTCTGTTTCCGCTCTACAGATGTGAAATATATAGAGTGAGATAACAATGATGTGATCACTGAAGTGAACTGTCTATTGTTAAGACCCATGAACCTCATTTTGCTGTTATTTATCGACGATTTGAACTTAGCTCAGTGCAGCCGCTCAGAGGGCGCCAGTGTTTAGGAGATAAAGACGTTGTGAAAGATTTGCTATTGTTAGCCTAAAGATGGCGATCATTATATACTGACCGATGTGGTTTTATTCTAGAGATCGGAATTTTATGAATTTCCAGAGTTCGGGTTCGGTTCGGTTCGTTGAAAATGAGAGTTCGGTTCGGGTTCGGTTAGCAGTTGACAATTTGAGAGTTCGGTTCGGTTCGTTGAAAATGAAAGTTCGGTTCGGTTCGGGTTCGGTTCTAACAAGGGTTCGGGTTCGGTTCGGGTTTGGCTTTGCTTTCCAACTCGCAGGAATTCGATTCGGGTTCGAAATGGTTTGGTTTGGATAATGTTGCAATAGTTTAGCTTTACTATAATAATTATGGTTATAAAAAACATGTTTAAAATAATTTATGGTAAATATGCTTAAAAATTCAAATTATAAAAAATAAATATAAAAATAAAAATAATTTAAAAATCCTAATAGCTGCCACAGTTTTTCACCTGTGTAAAAATATGACAATGAAAAAGGAGAGAAGTGCTATTTATTTCTTTACATTTCTTAAAATATTGTAAGTTGACCAACAAATGTTCATAATATAGATATTTAGCTTTATTATTGCATCTGGAATATTCTCCTTGATTATAACGAGCAATTAGAATGCTTCATCAATTTTTAATTTTTTTTTGTCACTGTAGGCCTATATATTAGATACGTTTATAATTAAGTGGAATTGTCTTGGCTACAATGTGATCCAATATTTCAGACATAAAGTGAAATTTAGTAACATAAAAATGTCAATTAAAGATATTTGTTAAACACGTGTACTTCCTTAGAAAAATGATCATAATATACACCGTTTGCTATCAACTGACCAGTAATAAGCTTCATGATGTACCTTAGGGTTTCAAATTTGAAACCCTCAGATCAATTGTGAAGTAACGAAAATACATGTAGTTATGAAATTATTGAATTGCTATGGTGCAAAATTATTTACTCTAGATAGTCTTAACGCTTATAGAATGTCAAATATAATTATTTGTAAATCTAGCTGCAAAAATATTAAGGTAGAACACTAAAATTAGAAAATATTCATAATTTGAATTTTACAAGAACAAATCCACCTAGATTGAGTCAAGCATTTTCAGATTTTTATGGAATACTCTCGTCACTTTTGTCTCTTTGATGTTAATCTTCATTCCATATTTCAATACCGTATCATTCAGATTATCCATTATTTTCTGTAGGCCCGTCTCGCTTCCCGCTACCATTCCTTTGTACCGCTACCATTTTAAAGTTTGTGTCGGAACCAGCCTTACCTGAATATATGCTGTTAGATACTGTAAGACATATAAATACAAAAACTAATATATATATTTGTATTGTTATTCTATCTTTATTTAATGTCAGGCTGGTGAAGAAGAAAGAGACTAAAAGAGTTTGGTTCAGTTCGGTTTGGACGAAGTCAGGGTTCGGGTTCGGTTCGGATTTGGTCAGAGTCTGGGTTCGAGTTCGGTTCGGTTAAAATTCTAGATTTTAGGGTTCGGTTCGTTTCGGGTTCGGTTCGATTCCCATCTCTATTTTATTCAACGGTCTTCTCATTGCTGACAGCAAAACGTTGCCTGAGATATTATATTGTCCGAAGTTTAGTCTTTGCCCCATCTACATATTAAGCGCACTAACAATTTGACAAAAGTTTCATCACTCGGGGTCAATTTCTGGCTCCGGAATATATAATTATGCAGTATATATATATATATATATATATATATATATATATATATATATATATATATATATATATATAATATTATATATATATACTTGTATATATAATATTATATATAATTATATAATACTAGATATATATATATAATATTATATATATATTTAATACTATATATTATAATAATATTATATATATATATATATATATATATAATACTATATATTATAATAATATTATATATATATAATATCATATATAATATTATATATAATACTATATATAGTAATATTATATATATAATACCATATATAATATTATTTAAATATATATATATATATTTTTTATAGGCCTATATGTATATGTATATATAAATTATATTATATATATATATATATATATATATATATATATATATATATATATATATATATAATTGATTTTAAATTCAAATCTCGATTGACAGCGTCGGGTGGTGCAATGAATAAGGTTGTTTTGTTTGTTAGCTTCAGAAAGAAGCGTTGTTGCAATTTCCTCTGTAGATTCATAGACTGTATATTATTATGCATGATTGCATATATGCATATATGATTGCATATAAGATATAAGCATATATGTATGATTGCATATATATATAAGAATGATTGCATGTAAGTCTAATGCTTAGTTTAACGTCATTTTTCTGCCACGCTAGAGTGTTAGTGACGCTAGAAGTTGTGAGCCCTGCTAGACGTTGGCCTTGCACTTACTGATCTGCAGTCGACGCGTAACCAATCATTAATTAAATTTAATGTTTAATTTGTTTGTTTTGCTCAAAGAAAATATCTCATATATACAGTAATAATGAAATACAATAGGCTAAGCATGCTTTATGGCTTGTGGTGTCTTTGCTTTTGAAGCAATTCTTAAACGGGAATCAATTAGTTATGTGATTAGTTGGTTAAATCATTACACTAAATGTAGTTTTTTATCATTACCTCATACAATTGAATCATATTTACTTTAGTACATGACATAACAAATTATTTGTTGTAGAGGCCATGGAGCAACTCTCAGGCAGACTGGACACGTCGTTCAGTATGGAGAGTGTCCTTGACCCTCTTGAGGTCAAGATCTCTGACGCCATCATGAACCTGCAGGAAAACTCCGAGGCTGTCACTAACAAGGTGCGTCCTAGAGTAGCTTATAACATTTTCCCATAAGTGACTTTGATCTCTTTCTAAATTGAAACGTTTGTGGCGTTATTTATGCTATCCTTCCGAAAAATTTATAGGGTACGATTGATATACATGATGTCCTCGAAAGATTGATTCTCTTTGCCAAATTTTGTGAGAAAAATTGTTCGCTGCTGAAAGAAATTTCAACCCTTTACAACAAATTCGAGAGAGAAATGAAGTGATCGGAGATATAAATGAACAGAATTTATAAGTAACGAATGAATAAGATGGAATGAAAGAACCGTTTTATCTAGAACTTCTGAGCTCTCATCTTATTAATCAGATCTGTGTAGGAGTTGTATGTATGCCCTGGACCTACCAATAGGTAGTGCGACGAGAGAAAATTTGACCAAGTCCAAGTACTAGGCGATCCATGGACTTGCACTTAATCGGCTAATAAGCTCAATTAGTTTCTTTTATTATCTACTGAATAGGTCTATACTTTCATAGGGTCCAATGAGAATAGTATGGATTTAAAGCTGGTATGATATAAGTGTCTTATTTCGAATCATTAGATGTAGAGTTCAAGTCATGAAAATGCAAAAGTGCGCTTAATTGAGTCATCACCGTCTTGAAGCAGAGTGAACTACTAAGACCAGCGAATATATTGGGACATCTGGCGAGGATTATGGAAAATTGCTCGACAATCTCATCTGGAGTGGGACTCGTGGAGTGGGATTGATGGATGAAGTCATCCATCACAGCTCTGCTGCTGAATACTTGGATGTGTGTGCGTGTATATGTGTGGGTGTCTGTGGTGAATACTGGAGTGTGTGTGTGTGTGTATATGTGTGGATGTTTGTGGTGAATACTTGTGTGTCTGTTGCACATTTGTACTTATGCGTATGTGTACGTGTGTATGTTTGTGTGTATGTTTGTGTGCGTGTATATGTACGTTTGATGTGTTGGTGGGGTTAGATGGGGGTGGGGGTAGTTGCATAAAGCTCCCTGAAGTAGAGAAAGGGAACCTTACCTTCTAGAGGAAATCATGCTGCGTGTTCGTGTGCAAAGTCTTTTTCTATGGGTCAAAGTCATTTTCTTTTTGGCATTTCGTAATATTTCTTCCTCAAAAATTAATCCGGCTGAGTCATACGTGATCTTTTGGAGGAGACAGAATGATCTAAGCGGGTTAAATGAAGAAGGTAGCTTCAAAACTAATTACCGGACCAGTTTTAAGAGTCTAAATTAAATCAACTTAAAAAATAAATCTCCAATTAGTTGAGATTAGGTAAATTTAGCTGATTATTAGGATGAATATACAAATATTGTATTACTCTATTCAGCTTTTACGTGAGAGCTGTTTGTTAACTTTATTGAGCCGATTTAAATCCTTTGTAGACGTTTGTGGTTCAATCTTTCAGTATCTCGTTAGGTTCGATGCCTTCTGATATAAGTTAACTTTTAGTAGTCCGAGCTTTGATATGTATTTTTCCTTATAGAAGTATATATTAAGTTGTACATATTATTAGAACTTCATAATCATTAAATTAAGTGTGTGACCAGAAGCGATCATTTAAAATTAAACTTAAACACTCATTAAACTTTGGTCGAGTGGTAAAGTGGATTACAGGCCTAATGTTGTAGGCCTTGGTACGCTATGATGCATACTTTTAAAATGACGTATAACGGTGTACGCCTGCTGCTCATTAATTTAGGCCTGATGCATAATAACTTAGGCGTGACGTAAGGTGATTTAGGTCTTATGTATGATGATTTAGGCCTGATGTACAATGATTTAGACCTGATGAATAATTACATTCTTTCAGACCGAATATGCGGGATTTGTATTTTTGGACCTAATGCGTGATGATGTACTTGTAGGCCTGCGGCGTTCTCTAATATCTTTAACATCTGCTCTTGTTCTCGTGCTTTCACCTCCACCATGTTGTCTGACTGCCTGACTGTCTAACTGTCCGTGTTGTTGTCTCTGTCTGCAAATCTTTCCGTCATTCTGTGCATACAGTTGAATGTTGGTAGTAACTTCTATAATGCTCTTAATCTCGTACATGCATGTACTGTATGTGGATTTAACTAACGTATCATTTGAAGACCTAAGATTTCAAACTGTCAGTGTAGGAAAGAATTTTAAAGATAAAAAGAATAAAGAGTTTATTTTTCGTAGCCTATTGGAATGAGAAGGGAACGGGGTAGCGGAATTGTTAAGGTCGGACAAGTAAATTCCATCTCTTCAAGATCTTTGTTTAACAAGTGCTTTTCAGCCCGTTATACTTAAGACCAATAGTCGTCGTATTATAGATTGCAGACATGATGTGAACCATTTGAGAATTTTCTGCAGAATTGCCTGCACTACTTGAGAGTCCTTTGTTATCGACTCTAACCACCCCCTGCCTTATTATTCCTTTAGTCCACGGCACTTTAATTCCCTAATGCATCCTTCATGCTCCCGTCTATCTTGCATTCCCAGCTTGCATATTTGCATTGTCTCGCCTGCTAATTCTTGCATTGAAAAGAACCGGAAATGTGGTTCATTGTGGAGCAGAGATTCCAAGCCGAGCGCCTGATTATTTCCATTGTCCTTATGCAGAGGTATGTTGGAGAGAAAGCTGGGAATTGAATCTCAGCTGGACTCAAGCTGTGTAGGCGAGAATATATTGCAACTGATTATCAATAATTCCATTGTATAGAATATCATTAGTCACTGCGAAGTAGCACGTCGTATTTATATCGGTTCAGGTTCATATCATGGAGCTTATTCGTCGCTGATGAAACTTTGTGGAGCAGAGATTCCAAGCCGAGCGCCTGATTATTTCCATTGTCCTTATGCAGAGGTATGTTGGAGAGAAAGCTGGGAATTGAATCTCAGCTGGACTCAAGCTGTGTAGGCGAGAATATATTGCAACTGATTATCAATAATTCCATTGTATAGAATATCATTAGTCACTGCGAAGTAGCACGTCGTATTTATATCGGTTCAGGTTCATATCATGGAGCTTATTCGTCGCTGATGAGACTTTCTGGCAGAGAACTAAATCTTAAATGCAGGTTGTTATTTTAAAGTTATTGATTACGAGGCTTAATTGTTGATTTCCTACTATTGTAAATGTACCACAAAGAGGATTATTTACAATTTATTTATTAATTCCATCATGAGAAAGAATTAACTATGGCTACACCTTACTTAATCTGGGCCACATCTATGAAATATTTTTCTAGCCTTAGTCTGATAATACATGATTTGTAAAATGGTTTCCCTTTACCTACTTCCATATCTGCTTTTGTCGGTTCTTATGAAACTCTTGCAGTTTTCCGTAAGTCTGTTCTCGCGTTTCCCGATTACGGTACTTCAGTTGTATTCTGATATTAATGGCGCAATAATTTTCAGAATGTTTCTAATCTGTCGTGCAAGGGTTAATTTTTCTGTTGAATGTTTTGCATTTGGAATACAGTCATACCGTATGTTGTTGATATGTTGTGTGCATTCTTGTAATAGTATTACAGTTTGTAATAGTTATAACTTTTGTAATAGTGATGAAGTTTATAATAGTGATAAAGTTTGTAATTGTGGTAACATTTGTAGTAGTGGTGGTAACGCTTGATATAGTGAGAGCGCTTGTAATAGTGATAACGCTTGTTACAGTGAAAACGCTTGCATTAGTGATTACTTTTGCAACAGTTGTAACGCTTGATTGCCTACTGGTAGACACTGCTACAATTTCTATCGGTATTTGCTAACTATCAGTATTTTAAATCTTAATAAGAATTGTCGACGGTTTTGAATGGTGCCGAGCAAGTTAAGGGTCGTGCCAGTGTTGAATTGCCATGCTTGATTAGTCAGCGCATTAATGACACTTTTACACCAAGTTTTCCCCGCCCTCTCTCGTGACCACGGCTCTTCTGAATCCATCAATTTGGGATCGCGCTGTGCACAGTGATGGAGGTCAGGAGACCTTAGAGCCCATCGTATCCGAGGTGGAGTTATTAGGAATATTAGGCCACAGGCAATATTCCAATTCTGTCCTTCTGATGGATTCCGCAATCTTATCGGCGTGGATTGTAGTGAAACTATGGGTTAGGACCAGTCTTTAAACAAACGACAATTGTTCTGTTATAAGATTAAAATACTTTTTCTTAGCTAATTTAATTTTTTAATTTTTTAAACTAATTTTAAACTCGAGTTTCTGATATGTTGTTACATTTCAAAGTTTTGTAGATAAAGATCGATTTGCAGATAATAGTAAATCATATATTGAAATTGTTGAATCTTCGCCGTGTCAAGATATTTAAGAATTTTATATAAATTACAATATTTTAATTAAGCCTTATTTAAGCTGTATTTCAATTCTCAGTATCTCTCTCTCTTTCTTTCTCTCTCTCTCTCTCTCCTTTCTCTGTCTATTGTTCTGCCAAGTGACAGGTACAATGTATTTGTATTTAGAGTCTTCTGTCTCTCGCGCTCCATAAGGCCTCCATCAGTCAGTATGTTACTCCTTTCACAAATTCTATGCATGATCCACACTTCAATATAGCCTATACTTCAATGTAGCCTGGAAATAATGGCTTAGTAGTAAGAAGTAGTTTTCCATTGCCTTCTTCTATTGCTTATGTGCCTCTTACGATACGTGCCATACAGGTGGGTCTATTAATCACTAACACGGAAACAATACGGGATAGTATTTAAATTAAATCTTAAGAAATCTCGAACCTGACATGCTAATGTAATTTTACTATCATACGATTTCATTCAATACAATGTGCTTGCACATGTATATCACGGAGTCGTAGGCTCATGTGAGTTGTTCAATTGTGTTGCCGCATCAATTCTGTTGCGATGAATTTAAAAATTAAAGAAATATATATAGTTTTACTAGTGTGTTAATTTTAAAATCTTTTTCGTTGACATATTTTATCCTTTTCCAATTTGATTTTTCTTTTTGTATCAAGAGTAGTAGATCAATTTTAGGTGTGTAGCAGAAGGAATATCTTTCGGCCTGACAAATATTTATGTTATCCCTGTTTTTTTGTTTGACTACGCTGATTGTTCATTGGTCTGATAAGTTGGATTATCGGTTTGAGAGGCGCTTTTCGAAGCTCAGACTTACCGTCACTGACAGTATAAACTTTGAATTTTATTCTATTTGAAAAAGTTGGAGTCCAGAAGTTTCAGACACCATGACTTAAAAGCAGACAATCTAATAAAGATATGCCCTGTACTAAAATTTCAGCCTGATAAGGCTTATCATGAGATTTGGCATTTTTCAGACGGTCAGATTCCAGCCTATATGATATCGCACTGAAATTAGTTTAGCCAGCAGCCAGCTATTTTTGTTATCCATTTTCAGTGCGACGTTATTGTTAACGTTTATTTTATCATATTTTCAGTGAATTTGGTAGTTCTTTCCGTATTTCGAAATATATAAAATATTTATACCAATATTTTGTAAATTGGCCATATTATATCACAGTGTAAATATAACTAATTTTTCGTGCATTATTTATATAATAAATGTGTAATAATAATTATTTGCATAATTTTTGCACTGAAAATCCGAGATTCACGTAATCTTTTTAAAATTGATGTTATTTAGATCATTTTATATTATTTTTATCTTCTTTCCAATGCAATTAAAGTTGGAATGATTTTAGAAACTCTGTGTTTATCGGTTCTTGATATCTGGAGGTGCTTCCAGTGTTAAGTGGATAATTATGTAAATTTGCACTATTTAAATTTTTTATGACGACGCGGATTTCAGCTACCAATTTGGGTACATTGATCTAATTTGTTTTTCGCGAGTTAAATTTAAGGTTAAATTTGAATTGATGTAATGTTGTACTATACAATTGTAATTAATTTTGCTTTTCACTTGGTTTCAAACGCACTGAAGGGTCATGGTTTCTTATTTTAACTATTATATATTTGTTTATCATTAATTCATTTTAGTTTATTTATTTATTTGTTTACCATATATTCTAGAAATAATAAATTCTTTTTAATTCACCTATTTTGCTTTCTTCAATCATTTGAGTTCAAGGGTGGCATTCATTTCCAATTTTGTTGTTATTATTTTCATATCTTTGACTTTCATATAACCGATGTCATAAATTCTTGCATAAATAATTCCTAGGAAAACTTAATTCTGAATTTCAGTCTGAATTTCTAAATTCAAACAATTTTCGTCGAAGTAAAACACTTGCACGACACTTATAGACAAGTTCTCTGAAAATTTCATCGAAACTTTGTTTCAAAGTTTCTAATTGAAACAGTTGGACTAGTTTTATTCAATGCTCCTCGGCGCTTCAGTTATCAAGATTCTTCTCTCAGATCCGATTGATTTAATTTTCTCTTCGCGTTGTCTCTCGTGAATTGTTATCTATCGATCTCAGCTGATTATCTATTGATCTCAGGAGATGTGGCAGACAATCGAAGCCATCGTTTCCTGCTCACTCTGTCGATCCTTCTGTAACCATCTGTCTCTCATTCTAAGACTTATTCTATGTCGCTGTGTTTCTCTCTTCTGACATTTCGTATCGGACATACACTCATTTACCACTTTGTAGATCCCTTACTCTCCTTTTTTTCTCTCATCTTCTCTCCCTTGCACTATGTCTTTCTCCTGCAGTTGTATAACGTTTTACGTTTCTCACTCTCTTTGGATAGTTTTCCTCTAGTGTCTTCTCTCTCTCTCTCTCTCTCTCTCTCTCTCTCTCTCTCTCTCTCTCTCTCTCTCTCTCTCTCTCTTACTCTCTATTCTTGAAAATCTCTCTGTCTATCTGTCCTAATGGTATGGCACGGTATATCTTTTCGGAGATCTTTCCGGTTTCTATTCAACAGGACATTTATCCTTTTTCTGTCGCCAATATTAACAAATGTTTCATACTTTTCGCTGTAACTCAATAGCACTCAGATTAGCTCTCGTAATCAGTATCTCGATTCTCGAGTCAAGCCAAGAGCAATACAAAAAGAGAAATAGTAAATAACGAATCGAGTTAAAAAATCAGACCATTGTAACACTTAAACTATAATATGAGGTTCATGGAATGAATATATTAGTAAATTTTTAACTTGTATATTTTTATTTAAATATTTAGTTGATTAATATGTATTAATATTATTAATTAATTCCGCTAAGCCTGTATGGTTTAAGATGTACTAGTAAAGAGTGGTTATAAGTGGTTATAAGAAAACATTATGAAGGCGCAAAAAATTGTAATTGAAAAATTGTAATTGAAAAATTTGATCTTGTAACTGTTTTACTACTTTCCTGGGGAAGCTAAAAAAACCAATCTCCTTCCGCCCTAGGTCTAAATTGTGACTCGCTTGTCTTGAATTTTGGACTTGCACTGTTTCAATCTCGCTTTCTCTTGTGCTCTTTGTATACTCAGTCGTCATCGTGTGGTGCTTCGGCGCCTGTTTGTGTCGATTCTGCAAGAGACTTCCCTGACATTGCCTTATGACGAGGAACCAGACGTTAAATTTTTGTTGATTTATTGATTGATTCGAAGGATTCCGAGAACATAGAAAGGATTATATTGAAGATACAGAGAAATTTAATTGATAGAGTTATATATCTATTTCCAGAGTTGAATATATATATATATATATAATATATATATATATTATTATATATATATATATTATATATAGCTTATATATATATATATATATATATATAATATATATATATATCTATATATATATATATATTATCTATAATATATGCTATATATATGCTTTATATCTATTATATATATGTATATATATATATATATATATATAAGCTTTATATATATATATATATATATTTATATATATATATATATATAAAGCTTATATATATATATACATATATATATATATATATAAAGCTTTATATATATATATATATATATATCTATATAAAGTTAAGGTTTCGTTGATCGCGTTAAGAGTATTAGAGCGTTTGGAAGTTGTTTGTTTTATTTAAGTGATCGCATTATTTAATTAGTAGGTTTAAATAACGAGTTGGGATATGATGCGGATAATTATCAAATTACATCGTTATAAGTACTGTCTGCTTATGAACTTTTGTCTGGTTACTGAATGTGCTTTATATCTACATATTCCCGTGTTGTGTCCGTGCCACAGAAGAATAGACCAGCCGTAAAGGGCACGTGTCGTAAATGGCAATTAATGCTAGAACTGAGGGAGGAAACGAGAAACTACCTCAGAAGCTTTTATCACCAAGCTATAGGCTACATCAAGTATGGATATGGCATAGTCTGTTGTAAGTCGTTGATCGAGTAAATGCTTTCTGTGGAACGTGGCAGCAGGCTGTGAATAGGATTATGTGCCTTAGACTTACCTCTTGGCAGAACACTAGACAGAGTGAATGATATCGACGTAGTTTATTTATCTACTCTGCTGCTAAGATTGATATTGACTTGACTCACTTTACTCATCCATTAAAACGGTCACGTTGCCGTTGGAATGTTACCGATGCTCTTGTTTCATCACGCTACACGGTGTCAGAGCTTATCCAAAGATGATTTTGTAGAATAGGCGGAGGTATTGGATCTAAATTCTGTTATGTGCTTTTCTTTGGTTGTTGGAGAAATTGGTACGCATTTTGAAAAACAGAAAATTCTTATATTTATATATAATTCTAAGCTAACAAATCTTAATATGTACTGTATTTACAATTTTTCCGGGACCCAATGGATCCATCACTGAGCGGATTCCCAGCTTTCGTTCCATGTAAGTAGCTGTCATATCCGGATGGAAGCTTTACTGGAAGGAAATTACGTTTGTCACGTTCTAAGCTTTAGATATAACGTATCGATCAGATTTATGAAAATCCATTACGCCTAACATGAAAATGTCTGCGAATGAGACTTTCTAGTTATGGATGGGCTTTTCCAGATATCTCAGCATCTAAACAGAATAAAAGCTTTATAAAAATGAATGCTTTGTAAGATGAATTATGAATAATATGAATGAATGAAGATGAATAAATGAATGGTTTTCAGAGGAATTGCTACGAGAATTTCTCGTACTATGTGTAATAATGTTACGCTAATCGTTGCAAGTTATTTTGTCGCACTTTTTTCGGCACAGTTATAATCGTTTTATGTAAGTAACTGAGTCATCTTACATGTTGCAAGTTTAGTCTACAATATCTTTCATTATTGTGATGTTCTTCAATTGTTAATTTCTTGAACGCAACGTATTTCATGTAATACTAAACTATCTAGCTGTACTTATAACAGTATACAGTAGATTACCTTACCCTTAGCGCCTAACCTGAATTACATCGTAATTACGCGCTTTGATTGATTGCTCTGCTGATTACTTAGCTGTTTGATTGATTAATTTATTCTTCCTCTTAGCGTATGCCCCACTCTTTCAACCATCGTTTAGAAATTGCTTGACTGTTGGCCGTTTTATGAGTTGCTGGTGAAGCGGAATTGCGGAGATTCTTTAAATTAGCTTTGAAATTCGGCCGATTGGTTGGTTCTATTCTGCCGACAATTTTCATGTTCGTATATAGTGCAATGTATCGGCTGAGCACGTCCAGAGCTATGTACGTGAACCTTTGCTATCGTGGAATGGGTTGCGCATTCGCTGACCTGGGCTTTGAACCCAAGTCCCTTGCATCCGAGTCGAACAATGCAACAGTTTCGCTACTTCCTCTTCTCAATTAATTTGTGGACTAGCTGGCTACTGCAGATATGATGTAGATCTTCATTGTATAAATTTAGTTCGATAAATGATTGGAATTGGTTGATTACATTTTCGCAGATCTTTCAGTTGTGTGGTCAGCCCACACTGGGGTCAAGGACTCGCCGTGACGTCATTAGTTCACGATTACGTCACGTTCGTCAATCACGAGAGGGGATAGGAATGCAATACGTTCCCCCCACTGCTCCACCCCCCTACGCTGGGTCACCTCTCAGCAGGGCCGTGCAGGAAAGCAAGGACCTCCTGGGCAACGCTGCTCAGTTTTGGAATCGACTGCCCGATGATGTTTGTCGCACGGTGTCGCCGGCTGACGTAGACAAGAAATGTTGGAACGGTCAGACCAGAGGAAGGTAAGATTAATTATTTTCCTACATTTTGATGGAGATCATTGAAACGTGTGATATGATTGAGCTAATATTCCAGTTCCGATTAACTTAACTCTCTGAAGGACGAAGGCATTCAGAGGAAATATTGACACCAACAATATTTCGTTATTTGAAAGGGATGAGGAATCGAGGTTGGACGGAGTCTATTAATGCAGTGTATGAGTAAAAGGCTGGTAAAGCTAATGTTAACGTCAGTTTCCTCACTCGAAAGCGATGTCAGTGACGGGCGAGCCCAGGATTTGAACCCCGCACATACTGATCCGCGGTCGAATGTCTTACCGACATCGCCACTGGCTTCAGGCAATAAAACCGAAACTGGCTTCTGTAAAAATATAATCAAACCTACGATTTTGAAATTTATATTTTTGTCATTTTCATTAATTGTGGAGGAATGTACTTGGTCAATGTTTCGGTAAAATACAGCTTTTAGAGTTTTACCATTTATATATTTTCTCATGTCGATCATTTTTGTAGACGGGTATCTTAATCAACATCCACGTTGACCTACTGCAAATGAATATGTCATTATTAAATCATGAAATTATGAAATAAATTATTTATATTCCTGTTTCTGATACCGATTCAAAATGTGAAACTGACTTTAAATTTGATTTCAAATTTCATATATTAGCCTTTGATTTTGAGTTCAAGTTATGTATCTAGCAAACAATAAAAGGGTTATTCTTGTACAGCCCAAGGATTGTTTAGAATACCGGGAATAAAATTTATTATTAAATTAAAAATCGAAAATTCTTGTTTGTGGGTTTCAAATTCACTACTGCATACTAATAGTACTGTAATAATAATTCAAATGCACCTGCTGTATTTGCATTAGTTAATAGGCATTTAATGTTGTTGTTGTTGGGACTGAGTTGGTGGCTTGTTGGCAATTTGTTCAATGGGCGCCGGATTCAGCTCCTGTGCTCGACCTGTCACTGACATTCTATCGAGCAGGAAACTGACGTTAAACTTGTCTTGGGAAATGGCTTTGTTGACAAAGATGTTGTTGTTGTTTGCAGGTACACCGCAGTGCTTGTTGGGGTTGGATTGGCAAATCAAACTGAGAACAAAGAAGTTGTTGTTGATACTCTCTTCAAAGATGTGACAGTAAATAACCTCGTGCAGCGACTGAGACAAATAACAAACAAACTGCGCCAGGCTCACAATGGGCAGGATGTCAACTGGATGAGTAAGTATTAAGTACGTCACTGATTTGTAAATATCTATTACTGTAATTCTGTGACATCAGTTTGTTAAATCCGTGAGACCTTCGGTCAAATATTCAAAATAATATTTAATTTTCAGCAGAATATTTATTGATAGTAAACCCACTTGTGATTTAGGATCAATTCTTATTATGTAATATAGCCTGTCACTTGTTAGGTTTACGATTGCGGATCACCACTGATATAGCATTCGTATCTTGATCGTATACTGTAGTTGTCTTTTTATTATTTTAAAATCTGATGTTAAACTTCTAAATTCTATGAATACTGAATAGCCTATATAACGTAGGATAATAACGTTTAAATACTATTTTTATAAAGTAGTATAATGTCAAAATTCGTGTATATATTCTTCCTATAGATGTGATTCACATTACTGCATTTGTCTATATTTTCAGTATTTTATCGGATAGTAATTAGGAAGCGTAGTTCATGCAGTTTTGCTGCTCTCTCGCTTAGTGAGCACAATATCTGTCGTAGCTAATATGTTACTTTCAGTAAAGAAAAGTTGAAAAGTTATGATTTTTAGTATGAGTTACATTACACTCGAAGTTTCTGTATTTGTCCCTTCCTTTGTTATCTACACTATTCGACTCTTACTCTTTTGGACTATACTCATTACTCTGCTTCTTCTTTTGTTCTTATTCTTATTCTTCACTTTCACACCGGCCTATGCTTTCCTTCGAACAGCTCTTAAGGTAGCTACTCCTCCCTTTTGGTAGCATTGTTGTTATCCGGTGTCCTTGAGTATCTAGAAAAGCTTGAACTTCCTTACCTCTAATTCCTTTTCTTTGGACTGGCTTATCGGATATTGGATTTGCATTGTATTTTGAACAATTTTGTTTCTTGCTCGTCGGTTTGGCTGATTCCATAGTGCTCGATGTTTTCCTTGACAACACTGTAGTTATTGTTGTTTTTCTCATATTTTCAAGATTCAACGCGTTACAATTTATCATTGAAATATTTATTTTATTTTAATATTATACTGTTTTGTTTCCTGTTTTCTGTTTTAAATATAATATTTGTTTATTGTGTTCTCTAGCTGACGGTGATGAGTCTAATCGTCGTCGAGACGATGATGACGATGAAGGCGATGATGATGGTGAAATGTCTGGCTTTGGCCCACCTGACGAATATCGACCAAGATCTCAGTTTAATAAGCACGGTGGTGTCGTCGATGAAACTAGATTCGCGCCGTTCACGCCGCCTCGGATAGCTGCCACACGTGCCCACTTTCCCCATCAGCAGGGGAGAGAGGACATTGGCTGGAGACAGTATGACGTCACTACTGCGTCAGCTTATGGGCGTGTGACGTCACGGGCGCGCTATTATGACTCATACTTTCGTTCTAATTCTCATAGAATTAGTTTACATGGATTTTATTTAGCAGTAGTACTAATTATTTCTCTGACCTGGTTAACGAGATCCTAGTATTTGATTATAAAGTATTGTATTTATGTAAACAACTGCACCGTATAATGCTAGAGAAAATTAAGTCAGAGGATAGGCATTGGGTTTTTTTGTAGTTTAGGAATATTAGTTGGCAATACAAATTCGACTGTTAGTTTTGAAATCGATAAACAGGTTTTGTTTTATCGATAACCAGAATTTAATTAGAATTAAGGTTGAGACTATGTGTTTCGTTCATGTAGAATGAGCGAGGACTATGTCACAGTTTCTGCCTTGATTTATTTTGCTTTAATTTTTTACTCTTAATTTGGCAGCACCTACCTGCATTCTCTGTATTATACTAGATTTTAATATTTAAAATCAGACCAAATCTATTATAC
>CAJHZI010000514.1:1702500-1720000 GCA_905160935.1 Enchytraeus crypticus | reverse complement strand
CTTAATTCTTCTGACTTCGCATTTAACTCATAAAAATTAATATTAATTATATGAAAAATGTTTATATATACTCGAATATGCATGGATACAATAAGAAATATATTTTCAAGCTAGGACTTGAATACACATGGATATAATGATAGATATTATCCTAACTTTGACAAATACATGCAAAAGCACAAAACTTCAATATGAGAAGCACACCAATTTAATACAACTTCATAACGGCTCGTGAAAACAAG
This sequence comes from Enchytraeus crypticus, assembly GCA_905160935.1. Lineage (NCBI taxonomy): Eukaryota > Metazoa > Annelida > Clitellata > Enchytraeida > Enchytraeidae > Enchytraeus > Enchytraeus crypticus. The sequence goes on along the minus strand of CAJHZI010000514.1, from coordinate 1,719,758 downwards.
AGCATCATATAAGAAACAATACAGTCGTAAAACACTACTAGTAATACTCAGCTTCCTTTATGAATTTAATAAAAGTAAGTAATATCCAGTGCAAGTGAATAGGTAAATAACTGATAACAATTTTACATCAAATCTTGATCTAGGGGATCAACTCTTCATAAGCGGCACAGGATTACGTGTAACGCATATTTACAATATATCGATTGAACGTAGGAGAATGAGGTCAATACGCTGCCATTAAGGACTTCATATAACGATAATTGCGAAACGTTATACACGTACAGTGCAAGTATAAAACCGCGCTTGTCATTGGTAAACCATCGCTTCAACAATCTGTTGCTTCTATATTCAAATAAATGCAGTACACTTTTTACAATATATCGATTGAATCTTAACTTCAAAAAAGATCAAAACTTAATCTAAAACGGCAAAGCCAAGACATCAGTGTTTGAGGTAAAGGTCAAGTGTATGGCAATTAACAAAACTTTTAAAATCAAGATTATGGCCATCAGAGCCCGACTAGTTTTCCAATTCAGTTGAGTTTTAATTGGCAAAATATATTAATATCGTAATGTACAGCATATTATTTAAGTTTAAAAACTCGTTCAAGTGGAATATGCAGAATATATGAATTAAATTCAATCATTGGCGTTTATACACTTATTGTACTACTAATGCTTCCTTACTAATAATATCTGCATTTGAAAGCAGATATTATCAGAAAACAACCTTGTTTAGCAACAAGAAACAGAGCTGAATGCCGTAACTTACACTTCAACTGCTAAAATTAAAAAATTATCGATTTAAACATATCACCACAAGAGTATTGAGCATGACACCATCTACCTACAACAACATCTATTTTTATGATTGATCATAATTAATTAATTAGGATAATTAAAGTAACAATAATGATCATAATGGCGCAATATCAGCTCATTTCTTTTGGGACTTGGCACCGGTAGTTATCGTTATGCTGCTCGTCTTAGGCCCAACAACGCGCTGCCCTGCCGCCTGACCCGAAGGACTTTTAGGCGACGAGACCGACTGAACGACCACCTCCTGGGGAGAGGAGGGGCTCTTGGGGGACCCGGGACCAGAAGAAACGGTCACACTTTGAGGGGGCACGACCCCTCTAGATGAGGTTACAACACCCTGAGGCTCCTTCAGCTTAGAATCTATTTGTTTCTGTATGTTCTCGAAGGCGTCGATGCCCAGGTAGTCGACGTGTCCACGCTCCCAGCTGTACTGTCGATGTTCAGAGGACAGCTGCTGGGCCGAGTAGATGCTTAGTCTGCAAACGTCGTTTGTTAGCTGAACCTTTCAGCAACACATGTGAGATAAAAGTACGTTAGTTGAATTTTACTTACGTAAAAAGTAAAAGTACTCGACAAAAAAGTAGTATTTTTAAGTAAAAAGTACTCTGAATTGTTTAAGAAAACAAAATAGACACTGATAGAAAAGTTCTACACGTTCTTTATATTAGTAATTCTTACTCGATTTAATTTTAATGAAGGATGAAAACTTTAAATTCGATGTCTAAAGTTTCTAAACTAAACAAATATTGGCCAATTTAATATTGCAAGCAAAGAAACACTAGATTTCAATTTAACATAAAGCGCTAGGAGATTACATGGTATCAAATTCCGGTTAAGATTATGTCATTTAAATATCAAACAGTAACCTTTCCAGTACAAATCAGAAGTTAAATTTATCGTTTGCTGAACTTTGTTCTATAATTATACTTGACCATAATCTTAAAAAACCACGAATATAATAATCTATAAAGGCTCTACGGTACTCTGATATAATATAAATAATTTCAGTCACTTTAATTTCTGATATAATTTCAAATATGACCATCGAAATTATTTCGCAATAATTCTATATTATTTTGTTCGTAGCTAACATAAGTAAAAATACAAAACGATGTTTAATTCAAGACAATTAAGGCTGAATAAATCGCAAAGTAATTATTGTATTACCGAACAGAACTATGGCTCTTTTATGGTAGCATGGTAGCCTCTTTTGCATTGTTATTTGTTAATCTAACTAGATGCACGTTCCTATTGTTTGTATAATCTGTGCTATGACGAACAAATAAACGATACTAAACGATAAAAAAGAAAAGTAACATACGGTGTCGACAGTTAGCTTGGACTTGACACTGTCAAAGAAGATGCTCCACCAGAGTTGAAGGAAGTTCTGGCTGTGCTGGATGGAAGGATCTCCCTGAGGAGCCACAACACTATGGGTGGACATGTTGTAGGTCAGGTGCCATGGCTTAGTGGCGCCTATGAAGTGGATCACCTTCACGTCCTTGCCAAATCTATACATTTAAAACAATCCGTCACTCCGTCAATTTTATTGATGGAGTCAGAAATAAAAAAAATCAAATCAAAATCAATAAAAACAAATCTATAAATCTAACAATCGATGAAACATTAATAAATCAAAAAGTAACATCCTGCGGGTATCTACATATCAATCCATCACTCCGTTAATCAGTAAACCAATCAATCAATTCATTAAACAATACAATCAATCAGATCATCAATCAATCAGTCTATCGCTAGATAAATCATTACTTTTAGTCTGAAAATTAAATTGAAGGTCACGATTTTATGATGCTGTTGATCTTCATAACTGCTTTAATTTTTGAATGAGGGTTATCACCAAAAGGCTTAGGCACTGTGAGGGAATACAGTGTTACCTGAACATCTTCTATGCTAGTACTGTAGAGTACTAACAATCTACATGTACGTAAACGGACGATTTAACTAATAAGCATATAAAAAATGCAACGACAAAAATAAATAAAAGCACATAGGAAAAATGAAATAGAGGCAAAATGATGCTTGAGATTTAAAAAATCACCCTGTGAACTAAATCGACATAGGGTATAATAAAACTTTGCTATAAAATAAAACTTTAAGCCGACTTAGAGTTAGAAAATGAAACAGAATTTTATATACTATTAAACAAATTGTTCCACAATTTTGGTCTGTTACATTCTAACTTTTCATACGCATATTAATATGTTAAAAAATAATTAAATATTTCTTTAACGGAAATAAAAAATTAAAGTAAATATTTATGTCGAAAGTGAAGCATTTCTAAATGCTACTTTAGCTGAGATTTTATCGAACATATCAATAGAAAAACATACAATATACAAAAAGTATACATATCAGTATAAATTGTATAAAATATACAATGAAAAGAATAGACGATTGAGCTCCAATGTTGTGTCCAAGTAGCTGAAAAAAGACTGTCCGTAGACTGCACATGTCGTAAAAGGTGTAGAAGCACTAAGATCCAAGACAACGTCAGAAACCGCATTCGGTGGGTGAGCGTCAAGGTTCCAGAAATTGCTAAAAGAATTTATCCCGGATCTAGCTATAGCTACATTGGGATTAAAGGGAAGATGATGATGATGTTGCGACAGGCCACTGAAGAAAGGACTGCAAGTACTGATGAATGGATGTGACCTGCATGAACTGCATGTGTCATAAGAGACGCATAAGCAAGAAATGAAGAAGGCAAAATCACAAGCCATAGCTTCCCAAGACTACACTTAAAGAGTGGATAAGTAGCCCTTTGGGAATGGGGACGGTCGCTCTTTATGAACGTCACGGCAAACTGAGAAAGGCTATATGCCTTGGACAAGCCACTTGGCAGAACACTACAGCGAGAGAAGGAAAAAACTTACTGCTTCAGAGCAGGAGCATAGCTGTAGAATGTTTGCGCCACGACGTTGTAGACATATGGCAGACGCTTAACAACATCCTTAGTAGCCCAGTCGCTAAAGTATGCATTGAGCAACCCTTGATCTCCACCTAAAACAAGTAAAGCGTAACTGCATTGAGCAACCCTTGATCTCCACCTATTACAAGTATAACATAACTGTTTTGAGCAATCCTTATCTCCACCTCTCTCTCTCTCTTAGTGCACTGCCTACTGGCAGGTTCATGGTATATCGCCTCCACTCTCCACCTATGACAAGTATAACATAGCACATCTGCATTGAGCAATCTTAGATGTCCACATACATGTATAACAGTTAGTCAATCACGGCGATGGTCGGGTTCGACGTATTGAAGAAAAGCCCTTCGGGCTTATGGACTTCACGTTAAATCCACAGGAAAGTAGTCTAGTCAGATCGTATCTGGAAGTATCCTTGCGATATGAAAATAGACGTCAATCCTAGCTTCAGATTTGTATGAAACTATTAATAAACAAAAAACCAAGCTTGGCTTAGCTTTATAATATTCATCAGAGCACACAGAACCTGTGTGAAGCTGCAGTACGTACCGTCGAAGCTACCACGAGTGAGAGCAAAGTTGAGCAGTGACCGATAGGTGTCGTTAGACGGTCTATAGACAAACACTCCAGAGTTAAAACAATCAGGCCATCCAACATCAGGGGCTGCTGATAACTCCTCCCTCTCAAACAGATCGTCAATGTTCTGTACCACCTATACACATCAATAAATCCAGCAATATAACAAACAACTAATCAATTCAACCAATCAATTCAGTCATTCAGTCAACCGTGCAATGTAGCTAGCAATAAATAAATCAATCGTTCAACATTTATTAATTCTTCCTCGACTTACTCGCGTTATGTTTCAAGGATGACTTTAAACATCCACAAAATTATTACTTGAAGTTTACATCAATTTTAGGCGGTAGATCGAATATCTACAAAATAAATTCTACATCCTAAAAATGAAACTTAGAATTGCACAGAAAGAATCATATACAGATACTTTTAACGTTTACTTTGCTAAGTATAGGCTTCACGGCCCATTAACGTAGTTAAATAATATAATCTATATATCTACTATAATGATAGAGGCCGTCTAAGGAAGATATACGTGGTAAGATTTTCAACTTGACGATAAAGGTTAAGGATTTAAATAAGCGACAGCAATACATAATGGAATAACACATTTGCTACCATAAAGCCAGCACAAGAGAATGCAGTGAAAATGAAGCGCTAGTGAGAGATTAATCGCTATCAGTGGGTTATCGAATTGTATCGTAGTACTATGTCATAATTGGAGCTTAATTAACCAGTATGATTCTGCACATATTATCTGATATAGCAAAGTCCTCTCGAAGATTTACTCCGGTCAAGATACTATAATCAAACTAGTTATTGACTATTAATAAAAATACAGTATATAATGAATCAAATTATAATAATTATAATATTATAATATTATCGAAGCTTATGCTAATGTTAGAATTAAGTATTTTGTATCGTGCTATAAGCTACATACGATATGGATGGCCTTTCGCAAGGATTAACTTGTCGAGTTATGGAGCGCTCTATAATAATAACAGCAACAATTATAGAGTGCTACTGTCGTGCATGACAACATCGAGCACTACTGGGACAAATTCAAGTCGGTAAGCAAAAACAAGGTCCAAAACGGTGCAAGTTCCTTAATCCAGAAAGCAAATCCAAAGCTAATGGGAATTAAAGAAAAGAAGGTTTAGTTGCTGGCCGCAACTCATGTACACTGGATAGAAAAGAGATATGGAAAAGATAAATTCCAGATCTGCCGTGCAGCATTCTGGAAAGATCGATTATATACGGAACGTGAAAGTAGGCTCTGGGTATTAATATGTACTGTAAAGTTAATGGTCTATATGTAATATAGACCATTAACTCTACAGTACATATTAATATTAATATATATGTAACATAGACCATTAACTTGACAAAACACTTCAGAGACAGAGGTAGAGAAAGAGTATCATGAAAAGAAAAGCTAAATATACCATCTACCGATGTGCTAAAGAGTAAAATGTGTTGAAATTTCATAGTATTGCAGAGAGACTATAGTTCATAGACTGCATTAGAGGTTTTTAGTATCAATATCCTACTTCAAAAAGTAGACTGTAGTTTAACTGGAAAGATGATGATAAATATAGTGATTCTACTTCATAAAGAAATGCTTTATTAGGCTAGAGATAATTCCCACAATCTAGAACAACAGACCAGTGTATCCGCGTCGAGGAAGACGCACTTGCTGTACTGAGTCAACCTCCAACAGTGCAGCTTGGTGAAGGTCACGCCAAGGTCAGGTCGAGTTAGTAGTTGGAGGTTCTCAGAGTCATTGCTATCCAGCACATCGACGTAGGTCACTGAGTCAAACACGCCCTCTATCTGATGCCTGCAAATATACGAGTCTAGTTTAACGTCTGTTTTTTTCGTCAAAGGCATATGTCAGAGTCGCTACTGTCTGGTAAATTAGCGCAAAAGTATACTTGATTCACTGTACAGTTTCATAAATAAAGATGGTATCAGAGGCAATAACTGTTCAATAATTGAGAGACTGTTAATGAAAGAGGCTATCGAACTGCAGCCTGAATGAAATTTAATATGCAAGTTTAAGGAAAAAATTATGCAGAATTATTATCAATTGTACTAAACTGAAAAAAACTGTCTTGTTCAAAGATGAAGAATAATCAACACGTAAAAAACATCTTACAATAACAATAAACTGGTACTAATTGAAGTTATGCAAAAATGAAAACATGAAAAACATGAAAAGCATCATCTAGTAATTACAACACTTGAGCAGCAATTACTATATAGCTACACGACAAACGACGTTTGACGTTTTGACGTCCCTGACATCATCCATGTATGAGGAAACGGACGTTAAACCTTTGTTATTAATATTATTATTATTACAAAGAATGCCTACAAGTGTACATTAATATAGATCAATTCTAAATATGTAAAAGTTTAAGAGAATATAAATATATAGTGAACAATGCTGACAACAACATAGTAATTCCAGAAGTTAACAGGAGCAACAGTGTGTCACTCTGAGAAATTTTAAAATTGAGGAAATTAGCATATAATAGGTCAACAGTATTCAAAAGTGTGTAACACTGCGCATCTGGTCCTACACATTGCGCACCTGGTCCTAAACACTGTGCACCGGGTTCTAAACATTATGCACCTGGTTCTAAACATTGTGCACCTGGTTCTAAACATTGTGCACCTGGTACCGCACATTGTGCACCTGGTGCAGCACATTGTGCACCTGGAGTAGCACATTGTGCACCTGGAGTAGCATATTGTGCACCTGGAGTAGCACATTGTACACCTGGAGTAGCACACTGTGCACCTAGAGTAGCACATTGTGCACCTAGAGTAGCACATTGTGCACATGAAGTAGCACATAGTGCACCTGGAGTAGCACATTGTGCACCAGGTACAGAGCATTGTGCACCTGGAGTAGCACTCTCCTGGCAGACTAAACAATTGAGAATTCACCTAAATGACTCTGAGACACTGGATGTGATGAGGATGGCTAGTTGTCGAGTAGTGCCGACTAGTCGCAGAGATGATCCCAGTACAAGAGCTCCCACAGCGTAACAGTCGTTCGTTGCTAATGTCACGAAAGCTTCGTCTGAACATACACAACGTTAACAGAACGAATAAGAAACAGCATTATCTAAACATCATCAACATCAAAACAATATCAAAACAGCAATAAAAACATCATAAAAGATTTACATTGTCACTACGCTATGTGTGGACAGGATTTACATTTTATGATGACACGACAGGACATCGACGATAGTCGAAAATAAGATAAGATTTCGTGATATCATTATATTTATTCCAAAAATTCTAATCAATATTATATTATAAATTCATAAAATGATTCCATCATTGGCATCATTGAATCCAGTCGGAATATAGAAGATCTGTAATAATATTTCCTCTTTTACTATGCAATGATATAGCTAAGAGAAGTGCTCTGCAGTAGGTAAGTTTTTGAATTAGTAATTTTTCACATGAGGAGATGAAGAGAGATCTTAACTGCTTAGATCTTAACTACGCAATGGAATCTTGGTTTAAATTGATTACTGCCGAAGACTTACGTTACGGTTATGGTGTTGGGGAAAATCTATGTATACCAATAATTTACAGACAGTGCAGGAGGTGGCATCGTGTGATATATGGCAAGCTTTGGTCAGTTTTAATCAAAACAGCTTTCGTACCACTGATACACCCTTAAAGGTCAATTGATGCATTGAACCTCGCTATCTCGTGTATGTAGTCTAATACCGGTTCTAATATTCCGCTGCCTTTCAATTATGTGCAATAAATAATATTAACCAGAGTTACATTTTTAATGCACAATACGTATAGCATAAGAAAATCCAAGAGTCTATCACTTCTTTGAGGATTTAAACTAACACTGGCAACATACACATAAAACCACAGCTAGAGAATTTAATTCTAAAAATATAACGAAAAGTCTGCACGCAATGCTACAAAAATTTAAATGACGGCGCAGCAGCAGACGAAACGTCCATGTGATTAATAACATCAGCGCGTGAATCTCATATTTAGAAAGTCTGCGATGATCAGCACCAAGGTCTATCCACAACGGAGACGTGCATGTAGACCTACGTGTGTCTAGAAACAGATGCGACTGTATGCGCGTGTATGCATAGCGTGTGCAATTCGTGCATGCTCGATTAATTTAATTAGACGATTGCATGGAGATTTTGTCAAACGTCCCAACCAAAAGTTACAAGATCATCATCATAAATTGACATAACAAAGTGCAAAACTACAGCCTATCGTTTCCACTAATTGACTTCAGATGACCTGGCAAATATGAGCATTGAAGTAATGATCACATGAGAAAAGTACTCTCCTCATGTGATCATTATTATGCGCCGTCATTTAAATATTTGTAGCATTGCGTGCAGACTTTTCGTTATATTTTTAGAATTAAATTCTCTATTTTGCATTAGCTCTTAGAGAATGAGTTAAAGCCGTAAAACCGATGTTAACGTCAGTTCATCTCTCGAAAGCGATATCAATGGCGGGCGAACCCAGGATCTGAAGCATCACACACTGATCAGTAATCTTACCGACTGTAACCGACATCGCCATAGGCTCCAGCCAGTTATTGACACTCGTGGAAACTTTACCAAACAAAAGAGCAAAATGACACGCTTATTTAACTGGACTTAAAGTTTACTCAGACCAGAAATGCTATCAATCTATCGCAATATTCTACATATAGAAATTCTCTTCTTTAGCCCTTGTTTCTTTAGGCTAGTTTGCACATCAGTTAGAGATGAATAAAGGTATACTAACTGTAGGCCAACATCCGCTCATAAACAGAGAGCCACGATCATATTTATATATGAAACTAAGAGAAAGCGAAAAAGAGACAGGTATAACAAAAGGAGAATAAAGTTGTCGCATTTCATTTACAAGTACGAAAGTTGTAAACTAGAAGAAAACAGATATACGAAGAAAAGAAATACAACAACATAAACAGTAAACATGTACACGGGCTCCTTCTGCAAGAGGTGTCAGTCAATAAGACAAATATCACTATAACTTAATTAACCATAACGATCATAAAACTAATAAGCCAAGAAAAATATTCATAAACATAAGCTGCAAGCAGTTTAACCTATAGTATAGTGGCAAAACTACTAAATCGAAGTAACTAATAATACTGAATTTGCAAAATTAGGCAGACTACAATCATCGCCTTCTAATTAAATATCGCCTTCGGATTTTTTAGCATGGCTGGCAATTCTGCGGGTATGGCACTGCATTAGCGTATATCAAAGCTACTCATATATATGCATATATACTCATATATATATACTGGTATATACATACCGGTATATATTATATATATATATATATATATAGATATCTATATACAGGTATTCAGTACTACCTATGCCATGAGTGCTATTTTATACATACAATGAGTGGAATCGAACAACTACAGCCTGTTTCAATCGATGTTAAGTTCCTATTTTACTAGATCACTACAACAATGGCACGCATAATGATAAAATGTTCAACCATGTTGGTATCTATCACTTTTAATACAACATATGTAAACAGTTAGGCAATTTAGTTCATTTCCGTGTAACCAGTCCAGTGAATGTCTAAGACTTTACTCTCAAATCAGCGCGGCTCGGAATCGGATCCACCAGAGTTCAATTCATCTCAGGATCTGTCATTTAAAACTTCAAGATAATATCTGACACACTCTCCTATGTGCTATTTAGGCATTCGACAATATTATTACTAAAATCAACGACGCGGAACTTTTGAATGAAACTTTTTTAAAATTTCAGTACACATCCAGTTAATGGGACCTAACTCTTTATCTTATTTCGGCTGGAACCAGTGGCAATGTCGGTAAGGTACTCGAAAGCGGATCAGTATGTGCGGGTTCAAATCCTGGGCTCGCCCATCACTGACATGGCTTTCGAGTGAGGAAACTGACGTTAACATTAGCTTTTTTAGCTTTACTTTTATTTAATTGTATTCTACAATAATATTGATAGCACATACATATTAGCACATCGGTAGACGATGTACCTAACAATCATTAGACTAGGATTCAAATCCCAGATACGAAAGCAATGAATAAGTCTAATACTGCAAGAAAGTAGGCCTAAAATAGCTCTAGCTATAATCAGAGCTAAATGACAATGATCATGAATACCACAGAATGAGAAAAACAACTACAAAAACCAAAAACATAACCACGACAACTCTGTATACAACATATGGGATAGGATACGTGTAGAACGCATAGACTTATCACAACGAAATATCCCAACAGTTCGTTGCTCTTAGTTCACAGAGTTAGAACACTTCTACACATATTTTCAACAGCCATGATGAAGAGGAAGGTCTATAAATTACGATCAGTCAGAGAGCTAGCGAATGTAAGGCTGCTCAATACATCAATATGTACAGAGCAGCAACAGAGTTCCCAATCAACCACGCTACTGGCAGGCATATAACCAAGGCTCACAACCCGGTCAAGGTTATCAGGCTTAAAACACGCTTCCACATCATGTTAAACTATAAGTTACGCCTATCACATAAATCTCTCTCTCTCTCTTTTTCTTAGCAGGTCCACAGCATATTAAAACGAGTCTGGGCTCTTTCACTAATCTCTATTCTATTTTTCATAATCATTTCAACAAAAAATGCCTTACAAATTTGCTTAACATCTTTAATTCAGAGCTCATTCACTTTCATTTATCTTCCATTCTTTCTTAAAAGTTTCTGTATCACATCTTTTAGCAAGCCATTCGCCTCAGAACATACGACAATCTCATCAACATCTCTCCTCTGCTAATGTATTTATCAACTGCTTATCGATCTGAATCAAACAGAACAATCCCCTCACACACATTTCATTAAATTAGTGAACCAAACTGATCATTTATCTCTTTATCTCTCACCATATTTCCAATGTTTCTATAGTTTCCCAGTGTCCGCTTTTCTAATGTCTACGTTTAACAGCCATGCAGAAGTATGGCCTACAGATATTTCTACGATGTCGCTATCTGGTTATGAATTTTAACAAATGATTCTTGTGCCAAAAAAATTTTATATTTAACTTCAAATCTCTCATAATTTGCATGATGTGTCCCTTTAAGGATCTTAATTAACTATTCTAATGCTCTCCATCTATTATAGTAGTAACCATGGATACTTCATCATCATAATCTAAAGTGAATAACAGAAACTAGAAATTGCAAGAAACCGGCATACTCATATGAAAGTTGGTCACAAGCAAGACAAGTTCCTTAAATCTGCAACAAAGTCAACTGTTGCAATAGCAAAAGCACAGTATTATGCGGAATTACACAAAAAGCTGGACACACCCCAAGAAGCAAACAGAATGTTCAGTCTTGCAAACTCAAGCTACCTTTCCAGTCAACATATCAAGAACATAAAGGGCGAAGATCATAACGTCCTCCGGGACCTAACTGCCATTCTAAGACGACGGAGCGATTATCTCCAGGATTAGTAATGAGGAATTCATTTACCCACTGACTAGTGATAAAAAACACATTGCTGGTCCAGTCCCACAAATCACATCAGAAGAAGTCCAAAAGGCAATCATAAAAATTAGAAGCGGGAAGGCGCCCAGACGACATTCCAGCTGAGGTTTGGAAAATCCTTGGACAACAAGGTTCTTGGCAACCTTGTTCAATCGTTTAATAGAAGAAGATGCCGCTGCTTTTCATCCTTTGCATGGACAAGGTAACAGCAGACATCCAATCACCACCTCCATGGACACTCCTGTATGCTGATGGCGTCCTCTTGACCAAAGAAGAACGTCAAAATTTGCATGAGCAAACAAAACAATGGGAAGCTTGCAGAGAACGGACTGTGACTGAACGTCAAGAAAACTGAATACATGGAGAGCTGAACACAGACTGATGGGACAGTTCGAATTAGCCGTAAAGACCTCAGCAAAGTTGACCAATTTAAATATTTTGGCTGTCTGACTTGCGCTACAATGGGGCTTGGATGAATCAGAGGCAAACCACTGGAGCACACTGCAATCGCAAAATACAGGTCTACTAAGCGAAGGTATACAAGAGTGTTAGCTCAGTTGCTCTATATGGAGCAGAATGTTGACCGGCCACTACCAAGCATGAACAAGCCATCGACGTCTTGAAGATGCACATGTTATGGATGCTTGGCCTTATACGACTAGATCATTTAATAATAATAATAACAATAACAACAATTAACAACAATTAGAGTGCTACTGTCATCAATGACAACATCGAGCACTATTGAGACAAAATCAAGCCGGCAAGCAAAAAGAAGGTCCAAAACGGTGAAAATTTCAATATCCAGATAATCAGTCCATAGTGTTCTAATGTCACAATAATAGTGATAATCATATCACAAACCAAAGCACACCAGAGACTTTAGGAGTAGCTCCAATAATTGAGAACATAACAGAAACCCATTTAACGCTGGTATGGTCACGTAGAGGCAGCAATGAAGAGTCAATAGCTAAGAGAGATCAGCACCTCTGACTTGAAGGTCGCCGACCACGAGGACGATCTAAGAAACGATCGCTCGATCGAATTAAAGAAGACATGCAACTTATCAATCTTATCTCAAATGACACCCTGGATCGTACTCAATTGAGAATGGTATGCAAAAAAGCGGACCTTGTACCAACAGAGGAAAACACTAAAAAGAGGAAGAAATTGCAAAAACTGTAACTGAGTGATGTGGTATTCATAGCATTCGTTATCTTCTATAACCCTATTTCACTTAAAGCAATTGTATGTCTTTCATAAATTATACATCTTTCGACAATTTAACTCTAATATTAAATCTTTCTTCAGTGTCGATAATCTATCATAACTGCATCTACACAAATGTTCAATAGAACCTGAGACATATAATACAATTCTATTAACTCCTTTTCAGATTCTTTTGAAACCCATTACTGAATTATATAAACACAAATCAGATACAACAAAAAGTTAAATTAAGTTGAATTAACCCTATAACACTGTGGGCATATATCAGAGCTTTCGAGCCAGTATGTCCATTTTTTCACGTCGATATTTGCATAGAGAACAATATCATAGAGATTTTCGTCAAAATAAAATATATATATATATATATATATATATATATATATATATACCTATCCGCATAGTTTATACATTGTTATTAAACTTACCTCCTGTCACAAAATTTACAACAAGTTCCAGATAAATGTGTTAGGTGCTAAGCAAATAATTACAGTCATGACCATTCCTAGTGCATGTATTTATTGTTTTAAGTGTAATTGCAACATGCCCGCTAATAAAACAATAGACAATTACCTGAAGGCATATTGAAGTAACAGAGCGTTCGCTTCTCCTGAACTGACTAACTGTCTAACAAGAGAAACACAAGTGAATTGGAGATATAATTTACTTCAACAAGTCTCCACAGCTAGTGCCACGCCTACTACTACTCGGACAGTGTTGACAGGTTCTGCAGAAAAGTACTACAAAATAAACAAGCAGTTCTAGACACTTATCTCTGGAGATATTCCTCAACGCACAAATGAATTTTCTGAAATGGGTTTTTAATAAGTAAATTTAACATTTACTTGCGGTATCAATCGCAGGTAAACGTGATTTATATCTAAGTATTACTAGTTTGTTGTTAAAAATATAAAAGTGTTCTCAGATTTTAAAGATATTCATTTCATAGAATGTAACATAACGTAGCATAACAACTAGGCATAAAAACAAGAGGGCTGCAGTTATCCATAACTGCATTCGTCCATAACACCATCAAGCACTGACACATATTCAAACCGGTGAGTAAAAAAGTAGGTCCAAAACGGTGCAAATTTCAAAACCATGTTAATCAGTCTAAAGAAAAAGGAAATTTAAGAAAAGGAGCTTTACCGTTTAATACCTGCAAGTTTTAACTCAAGACTGGATGGTAAAGATAGACGGAAAAGGTAGTCTTCAACTGCCGATGGAGCTGCATTTAGGAAAGCAAAAAGCAATACGATTTAAGCAATTTAAATATTTCCTTTAAGAATTCATTCCAGAAGAGAATTCCAGATCTGCGGTGCAGTATGCCGAAAAGAACAATTAGATAGCTTAGAGCGTGAAGATAAGCAAGGTCTCACAAGAGTAATTAATTTAGACAAATGTAGTGAATTAGCTAAACCAAGTAGCTTGTGTAAATGAACAACAGGCATAGGCATACTCGAAAGATCGGGACAAGGAAAATGGAAAAGAGGAAGACCTAGAAACACTTTCGTTCAGGAAGAGGCTGTGAGGGTTGCTGATGTTAGAAATGAATGGAGGAATGTTGCCGCTCTTTGTTCTCTTCAGAACGCAATGAATTTTAAGATAATGAACTGATGATGATGATGATGATGACGATGACAATGATGATGATGATGACAATGATGATGATGATGACGATGAAGATGATGATGATGGTGATGATGATGATGATGACGCTGAAGATGATGATGATGATGATGATGATGGTAGTTGTAGTGATGGTGATGAGTAACATGTACAGTGGCTTCATGAATAAACCTACATTTAACTTATCTAGCATTAAATGGTTACTACAATTTAAGCTCACATTACGGTTAGAAAATCTGCTGTGATGATATCTAGCACTTTTAGAATATCACACGGTTTAGTCAATTATCCGGCCATGATACCAGTCGTATACAAGAATGCTAATTATAAATAGAATTTTAATACTGTTCAATGCTATTCAATCGTAAAAAATCTTACTCATAAATTGTCGCTTAATGCTATTTGATGCACTTATCTGTTCACATATTAATTATGGTATTGAAATTCAGACCTTTTATAATATGTAGTGGAAACTTTGTTCACATAAAACTTAATAAGCAAAGTCTAGTGGGGGAGTGTTGGAAAAATGGGGAGGCCCGGAGGGGTGTTTGGTTATGTTGACGGCTGGCAATGCTCCGTATATTCGCATATATTTATTACGTATTTCTTCATTTATTAACAGAATGATATTTTAAAAATTAAACAATTCTATATCAATTACTTATCAAAAGATGATCATTGGTAAACTTATGTCTTAACTTACATTTAATATATGTCTAGATAGAATATGCTGAGGGGATATATTACATTTTTAGGATATTTTATATTTCAGTTGCCTTCCGAAAAAACAACACAGTTTCTCATTGGACGATGAAGCCTCCAACGGATGAATATATATATATATATATATATATATATATATATATACACTGTATATAATATATTATATATATGTATATATATATACATGTATATATATATATATATTATATATATATATATATATATATATATATATATATATATATATATATATATATATCCTTCCAACATTTTCAAGAATTCAGCCGGAATAGATGAAATTCCTGCAGAATTCTTGAAAATGTTGGAAGGAGAAAGACTCAAAAAGTCAATGGAGGTATGTATGGAAGTGTACAGTACAGGTATTTGGCCAGACGACTTTACCAAGTCACTGATGATTCCAATTCCCAAAAAAAGCCAATGCTGTGGAGTAAAGGATGCGGCACAAGAGAAGCAATAGGAGTAATGCGGGTTCTTTGCGAAAGAAGCTTAGACTACGGAAATGACGTTATTGTATGCTTTGTAGACTTCGAGAAGGCCTTAGACAGGACTGATTGGATAACGATGATGAATATCTTAAAAAGAATAGGAATTGACTGGAGAGATACAAGACTAATTTTGAACTTGTACATGAATCAATGAGCAGTAATCAAAATCCAACTAGAATACTCAGAAGAAGGTGAAATAGGACGTGGAGTGAGACAAAGTTGTAGCATTTCGCCGCTGCTGTTTAACATTTACGCTGAGGCAATGATGGAGGAAGCCATGGAAGACTTGGAAGAAGGAATAAAAGTAGGAGGGAATTTGTTACAAGATGTACGATTTGTAGATGACCAAGGAATGGTAGCGGGCAGCGAGATTGGATTGCAGAAGATAATGGATAGGCTAAATGATACGGCCCTAAGATATGGCATGAAGATTAATGTCAAAAAGACCAAGGTTATGAGAGTGTCCAATAATAAAGGTGATGATAATATTACAATAAATGGTACGAAATTGGAACAGGTAAGGAGTTTCAAATATGTGGGTCATACTATAACCGATGATGGGAAATGTGAGACAGAAATATGCAGTAGGACTGCACAAGCAAAAGCGGCATTTGCTAGTAGAAAGAACTATTAACAAAAAGTCTAAAGAAAGACACAAAGATAAAGATAGTGAAAACTTTGGTTTGGACCACGCTATTGTATGGATGTGAAACATGGACCTTAAGGAATGTGGATTTGGAGAAGAATGAAGAGGATTAGCTGGACTCAAAAGGTTACAAATGAGTAAGTCCTGGAGAGAGTTGGCACAGACAGACAGTTGATAAATGTATTAATAAATAGGAAGAAGAGATGGATAGGATACATTCTAAGGGGGGAAGGTCTATTGAAAGAGGTCATAGAAGGTAGAATGGAAAGAAAAAGAGGCAGGGGCAGGCCGAGATTAGGTATTTTAGATGATTTAAAGACCCACTCATATGGTGGAAATGAAGAGAAAGGCGGAAGACAGAGAAGAGCGGAGACGTTATGTACCATGGACCTGCCAGTAGGCAGTGCACTAAGATATATATATATATATATATACATCTATATATATGTATATATATATATATATATATATTTATATATATGTATATATATATATATATATATATATATATATATATATATACAGACTGCGTAAAAAAACTGACCCCCTACAGAACATTTTCTATAACTTTTGTATCTGATGTCTCTTTATCACGTAAATTTAAGCATTTATTCAAGATCCAATAGTACACATATG